>VMDO01011051.1:36783-68870 GCA_007922755.1 Pedetes capensis | reverse complement strand
GCAGGGTTGGGCCTGGTTAGTACCTGGATGGGAGACCGCCTGGGAACACCAGAAGCTGTAGGCTTGGGAGAAGGACCTGGCAACCCTCTCCCAAAAATCAATCTGCCATTGAAAACCCTATGAACAGCAGAGAAGCACTGACAATAGTGTTTCCCCTGTTGTACAGAGGGTCGCTATGAGTCGGATACCGACTCGACGGCACCTAACAACAACAACAATTGATTGTATAAAATAATGAGTTTCATTATGATATTTTCACACATGTATATACTGCATTTGATCATATTCACCCCCAGTTGCCCTCCCTTGCCCCTTGTCCCCCACCCCTCAGTGGTCCCCTTCTTCTTTCAAAATAGTACCCCTTCTACTTTCATGTCTTTTTAAAAAATCTAGAATATAGTGGAATATTCTTCAGCCTTAAAAAGGAAGGAAATTTTACACATACTACAAGATGAATGAACTTTGAAGACATTCTGCTAAGTGAAATGACCTGCTTTGTACTCTCTGAGGATCAGGGTTTGATCCCCAGCACTATAAAAACAGGAGACGGACATAGTGACACTCTCACCAAGCAATCCCAAGCAATCTCGAAACAAATCAGCCAATAAAAACCCTACGAAGGTTGTTATGCGTCGGAACCAACTTAATGGCACCTAACAACAACAATTAATTTTTTAAAAGAGGTACTATTTAAAAAAGAAAAACAAAAGGTGGGGGGAGACAAATATGTATGAGTCCACTTATATAAGCTATTTAGAGGTGTCGAATTCATAGAAATGGAAAGCAGAATGATAGTTAATAGGGGTTGGGAGTGGGGGAAATGGGGAATTGCTATTTACTGGATATAGAGTTTTAGTTTTGCAAGATGAAAAAGTTGTGGAGATTGGTTACACAACAATGTGAATATACTTAACACTACTGAACTATCCAGTTAACATGGTTAAGATGGGAAATTTTGTTATACATTTTTACCATAATAAATTAAAAAAACAAACCTGCTTATAGATGTTTCTAGAATTTTAATGTTCCCTAAAACAAAAAAACACCAACATGTACTCTGAGAATAGAAATTAAAAAAAAAAAAGTAACAATGATATCTAACTTTGATGGACACTTATTCTATGCAATGCACTAAGTATTTTATAGTTATTTCATTCACTTATTCCTACAGCTTTATAAAGTGTTGTTGTTGTTGTTATGTGCCATTGAGTTGAATCTGGTCCATAGCTACCCTATGTACAACAGAAGGGAACATTCTCCCACACTGTACCATGCCTGGCACTACATTAGTGCTTCTCTGCTGCCCATAGAGTTTTCAATGCCAGATTGTTTCAGGATTGTTTTGGGGGTTGGCTGCCAAATCTTTCTTCCATTTTGGTGGTGCTGGGGATTGAACCCAGGGCCTCAGAGAGTGCAGAGCAGCACTCTACCAACTGAGCTAAATCCCAGCCTCCTCTTTATAAGGTAGATACTGTCATTTATGGTGATTTTTGAGAGGAAAAAAAATGCTGAAGTGTAGCAGGGTTATGTGCCTTGTCTAAGATTATACATGCAGTAAGTAGTGGAGCCAGGACATGATCCTGGGCAGTCCAGTTTGGGTCATTTCATCTAACCACTTGGTATTTCTCTCACCAAACTAGAGTAGATGAATATAACTCTCACTAATTAATTTAGGACTTTAGACAGGTCTCTTTCCTTCCATAATTTCAGCTTTGTTGAATATATAATAAATTCTCTCGTCCATTTTTTCCTCTTTTCCAAAGAAAAGCTCAGTCACCTTAATGATCTATCTATCTATCTATCTATCTATCTATCTATCTATCTATGTTAACTGTTAGAATTAAAAATTTCTGTTGACCCAAACATTTGGGCAAAACCATTCATCAAAGTGGCTCAACTATACTGACTAAAATTATTTGGTTTAAAGCTTAATTCTAATTAACAGTAATTGTATTCAAGACATGTTAATCCAAAACAATTGCTTCTAGAATTCAAACTGTTTATCCTCAACTTGTGGATGATGCAAGTAGAAGGAACAGAGGCTTTGGAGTCAACAAATTACTTGACCTCTCTGGAGCTCCAGTTCCATCATTTATAAACATCTCCGGGCAGACTGATAAGGAAATTAACATCTGCAAATATGTATGAAGCACCCAGCACACAAAACATGGAATGAACAAAATGCTCAATAAGTGGAAATGTGGATTACTCACAGTCTTAACTACAAAATGATAGTCCTTCCTGACAGCCCTCTGAGAACCTAGGATGGGTGTAGAGTGCAGAGTGTTACAGAGGCCAAGACCTGGAGGACAGCCTGTAGTGGCCACATGTTATTAGCTGTACCTTGCTGTATTCTTGTGACTGATCTTCCACAGATGTGCCCTAGAATTCTTGATAAGATTCCTGCCTTGCCCACTCCCCAAACATCCTAGCCAGCAACCCATTACATGTGTAGGGTGGGTTTTTTGCTGCTGAATCCCAGACACCTTAGCACTGGACATCACATCTCCCTGGATCTAACTCCCTCTCCCAGACTGAAGCCTGTTTGCCATGTGGGCTTGGTCAGCTGCCTGTGCCCCAGGATGGAAAAGAGCTGGATCAGTATTGGTATTTGTTTGAATGCCTTTGCCTGAGTTGTGCTTTTCTTTGAAAACAGAGCTCCCGGTTTCCCATCTGAGAGGCAAACATATTTGCACCCCGGGAGCCCATACCTAAAGCAATGGAGCTCTGACCTTCTGCCCCTCCCTGACTAGCCTGGTCTTGACTTTCTGTGCTGGGCTGTTGTGGCCTCCACCAGAACCTGGAGGCTCAGGTTGTTAATATGTTTGACTGTTCTTCTTCCCAACCCGACAAAATTAATTTGCTTGCAACTTGTCTCTACCTTTTACACTGTAGCAGTTTCTAGCACTGTTATTTCTCCTCATCTTCCTTCTTCGGGAGAGAATGCCTCTAAAGCCCAGATTTTGACCCAATAACTCCTAGATAGTTTTTATAGTCCCAAAGTGGTACTTCTTTGTTGTAGCCCAATAGTTCTAATTTTGTTCCAATTCTCATTATTTTATGTTTATAAATATCAGGTTGTATTAATTGGTTCCAGCTTTAAAAATGTTTCATCAGAGATTATTTTCTGCTATTTCGATAGTGGTTTCTGAGCCTGTAGTGCTGGGCCCCGATGCGGGCCATGTTCTGTGGGCATCCCTGAAGGACTGGTGTGCAACACAAAAGATACACACATTCTGGGCTTTGCTCTACTCTTTGAAGACTGTACTGGCCATAATAGCTTCAAAGAATTTCAACAAGTTCCTAAGACATGACCTTCTCTTTCCGAAAACCACGTTGGCCAGGCTTGCCTTAATCAAGCTGTGCTTTTCTAAGCATCCTTTTACTTGATCTCCTGCAGCAGTTTTTAATACTTTCCCTACAAGTGAAGTTAAACTAACTGGCCTGTAATTTCCTGGTGTGTCCCTAAGCTCTATAAAATAACGGCATTAGGTTGGCTATGTTCCAATTCTTCCAGAATTTTTTTGTTTTGTTTTAAAACGCAGGATTGAAAAGGCCAGAGAATGCTTCCTGTCTCCCTTTTCTTTCGTTTCTTCCATGACATACTGCTCTTTCTATTCCCAGCAGATCTGCCATTTTAATAACTTCAAACCTCTTAAATGTTTTCACATATTATTTGTTCCTATCTCTGAAGCATGAGCTTTCCATTTTTCATTTTGACAAGAGCCACCCCCCAAAATAAGGGCTTACAATTTTATTGAATAGGCTGTTAATTTGAGGTATCATTTAAGAAATGAGTTTCACATTAGGAATGTGGAAAAGAGCAGAGAAATAGGCTGCAACGAAATCTGTATTGTTACTTGTGAATTATTGTGAACAAAAGTTGGAGAAGACCTGAGAAACATGTCTATTTGCCCATGTGTAGGGTAAGACCAAACAGGAACCAAAAATTTGAACTAATACATCTGGGCATACTAACCAATGCACTAGAAAAATGACTTTCAAATTTGACGAAATGAATAAGATCTGAAGATACAATATTTTTGTTTTGTGACTTTTTGAATATTTGTCTATTATTTTCAAAATGTATAAAAGAAATCTTTCCATATTTAATGATCTCCCAGTTACAACAGAAAGGCCCATAGAAATATTTTCATTAAGAAATATTTGTTAAAATAAGTTTTTTTAACTGATAGGAAGAAATTAATACTAATTTGCAGTTATAAAATTGCATATCATATAATCTTTAGGATTGTCCAAATCCTTCTTTTATAGAAACTGTGAAAATCAAGCCAGATGCCATGGGGCATTCCTGTAATCCCTGCAAGTTGGAAGGCTGAGGCAGGAGAATTGTGAGTTTGAGGCTAGAAAAAGCCTGTGCAATTTAGGAAGACCTGGTATCAAAATAAAAAATAGAAAAGGGGCTGGGAGTACAGCTCTAGTTAAAAAGAAAGAAAGAAAAAAGAAAGAAAGAAAGAAAGAAAAAGAAAGGAAAGGAAAGAGAATAAAAGAAAAAGAAAAAGAAGAAGGAGGAGGAGGAAAGAAAGAAAGAAAAATAAAGAGAAAAGATAAGAAAGTTGATCCATCAGTTAGGGCATAAACATCTTTTTTCTTTATAGACAATTTTGGTTTCAGCAAGTTTTTTACTTTTTGTTTTTGCAGGGACTTAATTAGTCTTTTCTAAGTAAATCACAGACCAGCACATAAATTTCAGCCCATGTGTGGATAGAAGCTCATTTCCAGGTAGGGAGGAATGGTGATAACCATTACAAAATGAAGAGAAACATGGAGCAGAGACTAATGAGTTTCAGGGTGGGTGCCTCTGACTTCAAATGCACTGTAGAAACAAACCACTGATCCACTGATAGTTTTTCCTCCTCATTTATCAAGGTTACAATGTCCAGACTGAAATTTGCCTTTCTATCTTCAAACGATGTCTACAGCCATACCACCTTGGCACCTGATCCAGTCTGATCTAGGAAGCTAAGCAGGGTTGGGCCTAATTAGCTCTTGGATGGGAGACTTTCTGGGAATACCTGGTGCTATAGGCTTGGAAGAAGGACTTGACAGCCCACTCCCAAAACAGTTAGCCATTGAAAACCCTATGAATAGCAGAGATGCACTGACAATAGTGGTGAGTACAGCATTGGGTGGTATTTCGTCTGTTGTTCACAGGATCTCTATGAGTCGGACCCAGCTCATAGCACCTAACAACAACAGCAATCTTAAAATGTTCACCTACTGTGTACCAGATTTAATTGCATATAGGAGCATTTTTGGATTTATGGTACATTCAGACTTCTCTCATCAGACCCTTTCAGTTGATTTTAAATGCCCACTAATATTTTCCTTTTTAATTACAGTCAGGACTCAGGATGCTTGCAAATGAAAAGGTCAGATTCTCCATGTGGGCTGTAAAACATACACATACAGAAAAATATTTGTGCATATTTGACAAGTATATTTAAGTTCAGCCATGACCTTACATCAGGTGTTTTTTTTTTCAGTGTTTGACATGTTTTCTAATTGATTTCCATCCTCAGGATTTTAAAGTTGTAATTAAAATATTTCCAGGATTTACCTTTCCTATTGAGTGTATATTGTAGCACAGAACTACAAATTTACTACACACCCAATCAGTCTTCTCCTATTTCCATGACTTTGCTTGTCCTGTTTCCTTTTGTAGAATGCCTTTCCTACATTTGAATGTCAAGATCTACTTCTCCAAGGTGGATAGCTTTGAGATTGATAAAAGAGTACTGGATTTGCGGTGAAGTGGGAAAACTTGAGGCCATTTACTTAACTCTTGCTTAATCTAAGTTTTCTTAACTTCTAATTTCAAATTTTCTAGTTAGAAGACTTCCTACCATTTCTATTCATCCATTTCCCTGTGTGTAAAATAAGGGAGGCCTGAAGCCATACCACTGTGGTGTCCAATCCCATCAGATCTCAGAAGCTAAGCAGGGTCAGGTCTGCTTAGTATTTGGATGGGAGACTGCCTGGGAGCACCAGGTGCTGTAGGCTTGGGAGAAGGACTTGGCAACACACTTCCAAAAAGCAATCAGCCGTAGAAAACCCTATGAATAGCAGAGAAGCAGTAACAATACTGTTTTGCCTGTTGTACGTAGGGTTGCTATGAGTCGGACACCCACTCAGTGGCACCTAACAACAACAACAAAGTGAAGGAATTTGTATTGCCTTTTAGATTGGGATAACATTTTAAAAGATCAAAAATTTCCTCTCCTTTATCCTTTCCTTCCAAATGACATCTTCTCAAAAATTTCTCTGGATCCTACCCTTCCCTTCCCCTTGTACTCCAGCTGATAAAAATCTTATCTTCAAGTTCCCATTACATGTCACTTGGTCCTCAAGGACTCCACTCTTTTCTTCATTGTGTTTTTCACTCAATCAAGAAATATTTATTGAATATCTACTATGTACCAGGCTTAAGAATATATATCTTTTGTCTTTAGTCTTTAAGCTTCTCAAGGTTACAATCTTTACAATATTCATATTCTCTACTCCCTTTTCATCGTATAGGTGGTACTTGAACAAGAATGTGCCTGTTAACATTTGTTAAAACTGGCCAATATACAATGTAGGCAATAACTGTATATTTGATTCCACATGTAACCACATCCTCAAATAGGATTACATGTGGGAGACAGGGCTTATATACCATTTGTTAGGACCATTCCTATCCTTATTATTGAATAAAGTAATATAGCTGGTACTCTTGACAATACACACAAAGGAGAATATTCTCTACCCATTCCTACCTGAGTCTTTGAATTGATTCCTGCTAGACCTAAATATGGTTTTCAGAAAGAGGAGGTGAATGAGCAAATGAGCTGCAGTGATGTGTCTGTGGAATGACATTAGTACAAATCTGAGCAGGTTTTCAAAGAACTCTGGTTTATAAATAAAGACTGCCTCATATATACAATATCATGGGTAGATGAAATTCTAAGATTTCAGAGGAAGTTACACAATTTCAAGTGAGGCTGTGTGTACACAACACCAAGCCATCCAAATGAAACCTTGAGTGAATCCCTCAGGAATGTGGTCTCTGCTTATCCAGAAGCTTCAAGTCATAGTTGGAAGTATGTAATGTGGTTTGGACACTTTCACTACTCATGGATAAACTACACTGTAGTGGAGTCCTACTTTAATTGGTGGCTCCTAATGAACTGCAGGCTAGGAAACCAGGACGCTAAATTGGTTAATTGTGTTTAAAGTAAGAATGGCAGCAGGGCTAGCCCCTTTCCCCCAGCAACTCAGGAAGCAGAGGCAGAAGGATCACATGTTCAAGGCCAGAGGCAGCCTGCATAACTTAGGGAGACTCTGTCTCAAAAACTAAGAAGTGAGCTGGGCGTGTGACTAACTGGTAAAGTGCCTGCAAAAGCATGCTTGAGGCCCTGGGTTTAATTCTACAGTACAAAATAAATAAACAAACAAACAAATAAATAAATAAATAAATGAGTAAAACAAGAATGACTAGATTCTGACTTAAGGCTAGAGTGTCCTAAAAGTAGAGGTAAACAGAAACATTTAAGGGTATGGCCTTTATGATATTTTAAGTGGTCTCTCCAAAATGGAGGTCTAAAAGAAAATAGTACTCTACGAATTCCCCTTGTAACTAGTGATTATTTTTAGATGATCTCTTCTCCCCCACTGTAGAATTTGAGAAAGAAAAATATAAGATTTCTTACATAAGGAGTTTTCTAAGGACTTTATCTACCACAGGTAGTTTCATGAAAGAAACAAGAAAGAAGTTCTTGTTTCAGGTAGAGCCACAGTAGGGTCCTTAATGTTATAGACCATGGAAGACTTTAAATGGAAATAGACTCATAAGCAGGCTTTCCACATGGCTTGAACATCCAGAAGTCCTGAAAGATTTTCGCTTCTGGGTGTCCTCCATGTCCATCACTCACAGTGCCCTTGGTGCTCTATAGGCATTCCAGTGGCTTTTCAATTCACTTGGGATGAGGTCCAGATGATGAAGCTTCTGAACAGGTCCTCAATGTGGAGGGACTGAGGCTGCAAATGTACCCCTCTTTTCCGGATGTGCAATATGTCTTCCATGGATGCCAACCAGGAGCATGCATTTGTTTTATGTCCTTTATCATTTTTTTGCTACTGTGATTGACGTTAATGAATGTCTGGTGGATCCAAGGTCTAACGCCTATGGTGCTCCACCCTGCCTTCCCTTTCCTTCTGGAACCATTCAGAAAAGGGTATGTGAGCGGGGGTGGGCTGCTTATTGCCCAAATGCTCCACTGGAAGAATGTGGGAGTGCCAGATGTGAGAGGGACCTCCTCTGAGTAAAGAATATGCAACCAAGGGTCCCAGAACATATTGGAGAGGGATGGCTTTCTGACTTAACTCTGGATTTGTAGTGTTGTGCTATCTCACATCCATGTTGAAATGCCTTTCCAGATTAAACGTCAAAACTGGCCCGTTATCATCTCTGATTTTTACCGAGCATCTCTGAAGAAGAAAAAATTCTTGGGGGGTGGGGAGTAATTGATCCCAGGCCTGAGAATTGGACATGGATTTCTATGACCACTTCAGAAGAAAATTTTCAGTATTTTAAATCCAGGTGTCACATAATGTTTCAACTGGAGCACACACATTCACAGCATCATAACACAAGATAAAAGGTATGGTATTTGGCTCCGATAACACAGAGTAAGTTTTCCATGGTAGTAAGAGCAATGTAGTAAGAGCTGATGCCATAAAATCCACAGTATGTCTATTGTGAATAAATCCAATGACACATGTTAGATAGTACACAGGCAATACTACAGAGATCATTATGGAATCATCCCAGACCTGAGACATAAAAACTTTATTCATCAACAGCAAAGCAAAATGCTAACAAGTTTGTCTTAGCAAGATCCAACAACCTTTTATGTTTTAGGTCTGTAGAACCATAAAACAGTATCTGAAAAATTGTAACGGATGGTGTTATTAATCACTGAAGTCTTGTAGTTTGTTGTAAGCTGTAAGTTAGATGTTAACAAGGCTGGGTAAGAGGAAATCCCCTTGTACTGAGCATGAGTTCTAAGTCTTTGCACAAGCCAGACCTTTGCATCAAGCAGCTGCTAAGGATGGAACGGACCATTAATCTGAAGAGTATCACTATTTTTATACTGATTAGCATGGGATGTAAAATGTGCACAAAGTTCATTAGCAGACAGAAATTATTCCAGCTATGGCTCTACCTGAAACAAGAACTTCTTTCTCGTTTTTTTCATGAAACTAACACTTTGTAACACCCTAGTAATGACTCTCTTTAACAGAATCACATACTCAGTAACTATCATGAAAAAGTGTGAGCCAACACTTTTGTATAGAAATGTTTTTGATTTCTATATTTTAGTGGGATGTGGTGATGGTGTAAACAATCTGGGACAATTTTATTCCTATAAGTGGATTTTGCTTAAAAGTTGGCAGATTTGTGTGTGTGTGGTGCGCACACACACATATATATGTGTGTGTCTACCAGCTGGAACAAGCATCTTCAATCAGAAGCAGGAATTTATTTTTGTAAAATGAATTAAGTTAAAAAAAAAACCCACCTGTTACATTATTAGCCTGCAGTCCATACCACTCTGGCATTAGATCTTGCCTGATCTTGGAAGCTAAGCAGGGTTGGACCTGGTTAGTATTTGAATCGGAGACCACCTGGGAACCCCAGGTGCTGTAGGTTTGGGAGAAGGACCTGGCAGCCCACTCCCCCTAAACAATCAGTCACTGAAAAACTCTATGAATAGCAGAGAAGCACTGACTTAGTGCCAGTCATGGCACAGTGTGGGGGAGCATTTCATCTGTTGAACCCAGCTTTTAGATACTTTTGACTCAGGTCCGACTCATAGCATCCCTATGTGCTGCAGAGGAAACACTCCCTGACACTGTGCCATGCTTGCACTGTGTCAGTGCTTCTCCGCTATTTGTAGGGTTTTCAACAGCTGATTATTTCAAGATTACTTCAGGAATTGATTGCCACATCCTCTCATTTTTGGAGTGCTGGGGACAGAACCCAGGGCCTCAGAGAGTGCAGAGCAGCAAGCTACCAACTGAGCCAAACCCCAGGCCTCTTGCACATAGGGTTGCTATGAGTCAGACCCGACTTGACAGCACCTAACAACAACAACATAACAATAAATCATGTTATTACTTCCATTCTTATCTTCTCAAAAATATCTTTGATAAACATTTTCACTTACCTCATAAAATAATGGAACACTACCGCCTACAGGTTTTTTTCCCTTTCTAGCTGAACCGCTTCCAATAAGTGCATTTATATCATTGATCTGTAAGAAAGTTAAATTTACATATAGTGAAAAACAGGCTTACTTAAGGAGTACATAGATATATGTAACTTCCCAAATACTTCAGTGACTTAAGCCACTGGAGAACCTAGCAAGGAAGTACTACTCACTGATGAAATGGGATATTTATTGCCACGTAGGTAGGCTGTCAGTAATTGTACCAGCATGTGCCATCTGACAGATCTTCTCTATGTTAATGTTCCCCTCTGGTCGCCCGACAGCTATAATTCTCTGTAGACTTCATTTTCCAATTATTCATGAGCTTTCCAGGATCATTATTTAGTCTATTCTTTTGTTATTATTTAACCTTATATTAAATAATTCCTCAGAGAACCTAGCATGATGCCTGGAATGACCTCAAAAATCTTTGTCGAATGAATGTTGGATGGGCCACATTAATGGGAAAAAATTATTTCTTCCAGATTAAACATTTTGAATTTATTCTAGCTACATGTTTATTTAGAGTAACCCACCAAAACTTACAGTGCAACCCAAGAATATGATCACCTCATTTATTTTATGATTTTAATATTTTAAATAAGAAAACCTTTGAAGCATGTTGAAGTAGGAAGGTCACAAGTACCTGCTGGAGAATGTCCTGCCATGATACGATGCTGAAGAGTTTTCGCTGAGGGACTTGGACAGCCAGGGTGAGGGCTCGAATGAGAAGATCATCCTCAGTGCGGTTCCCAACCACAAACGCAATGGAGGCCTTCCAATCATTCTATTGCAAAAGTAGACAGAATTAGATGCTGAAACTTCCTGACCAGGCAATTTTGTTTGAAAGACTTCCACTGAAAACCAGGATACTTTTCCTACAAATCTTCCCTTAAAGACAGGACTGGCCTTGTAGTACACGTGGGTTTCTCATCAAAGAAGCCGCAAGGCGGCAGTATTGTGCCAAGCTTCATGCAATTTGACAGAAAAACAATTTTCTGGAGAAACTAGGTCTTTTCAGGATGATAATTTTTTAAAATGATACTTTCACTAGAATGCTGTCCAAGGATAATCTGGTTTAAGAGAGCAATAGTTCATTCTTGTGTCACAGATATACATTAAGATGTAATCTCAAAAGCTGGTAGCTCTATTTTGTTCCCTAGTTCATCCTATGACTCTAAATCGTTGTTGTTGTTGTTAGGTGCCATTGAGTCATGCCTGACTCATAGCGACCCTCATAAGGTTTTCAATGGCTGGTTGTTTTGAGATTGCCTCAGGAATGGATTGCCATGCCCTTCTTCCATTTTGGGGATGCTGGCAATTGAATCAAGGACCTCAGAGACTGCAGAGTGGTGCTCTACCAACTGAGCTAAATCCCAGCCCCAGGACTCTAAATAGTGCTACAGACGTAGAAGAAACTCAAGAAATAATTGTTAAACATTGGGTAGTATCGATTGAGTTGCAAACTGAGAACCAGAACACATCTTTTCTTCCTAATGTAACAGAAGAATATTACTGCTAATTCACAAAGGCATTATTTCCACTTCTAAGAAAAAGCCTGAAATATTACACTTTGGATATGTGGAATTCTACATGAAATAATTTAAAGAAATAAATTACTACAGACAGTGAACTCATTCAGTAATTCCTTTCTCTGCATTTAATATAATTATCATCTCTGTTGGGAAGAAGCAATTCCCTGGGAGATTAAGAGTGGAGCTCAATGAATTATGCCCTGTGTGGTTCTGAAAAGAGGTCTAATCATGCTTTTAAATACCAACAGTCTATGGGGAGATGGTACAAGCATGCAAGACTTTAGGGATGATAACAAGGAAGGGCATTGTAGCCATGGGACCTTTCAGGTCTTAGTTTCCTCATTTATAAAATAAAAGGGTTTGGCAGGGCAGTATCTATGCTTCCTGTAGCTCCTCTTTAGAGGTCTGATTTAAATAAAGTAAAACTTGCTTTTGGAGGATGCCAAAACAAAGTCTAAGATTTGCAAAGGTTACACACTTTCAGTGACATACATAATTTTGTGTAGTTCCCTCTGGTCTCTGTCTAATTATAACTAGGCTCGTGGCAGAACTGAGGGGGTTATAACTGGGCAACAGGTGGGAGAAAAGACACAGTGCCAATTCTTCCTTACCATCAAATAGCAATCATCCTAAGATTGTCCTTAATCCCTCTTACCTTTCTCCATGGAAACTTACTACTCAGTGAGATCCACCAAATTTTCAATGCTATCATGAAAACTAACCCCTATGTAAAAATACAAAATGTATATTTTACACAAAGTGTGTTATGTATGCACACATGCATGCAGGTGGGAGTGACTTTACGTTTTATACTGTCATTGACTTTAAAAAAATCTTTTTGTCTATTAATTTGCAATAGGAAGACATCTTATTTTTTAAATGCTCTGGTTCTAGTAAGTATGATATTTATAAAGTGTTATTTAGAAAAAAATCATTATCACAAAATGATCCTTTCTGTATTGAATGCCTTTCTTATCTTGTGTCTGCTTCCTCATCAAAGCTGCACCTGTAATCAGCACTAAAGGAAGAATATCACTTTCATTGTAACAGTAAATTACACATATAGTTCCAGGGCAGGCAATACCTTGTAGTTCTAGGCAGTTATACTTTCCAACACTGAAAATTTTAAAGATCACCTCTGCTCTTATATCTCACTCCCCACTGCAAATTTCTCTGGCAACATTTGAAAACTGATGGTGAAAAAAGTCTGTCTCTTAGTTATTTTGAAGACAATTTAGAAACAGGGCATTTTAGTCCATCACCTACCTACCCATTAATATCTGGTGTAAAAGGCAGATATTGACCATTTCAGACAAGAAAAAGAAAAAGGGAAGGAATGAACTAACAATATTGCAAGTCTGCCATGTGCCAGGTATATTTATCTCTTTGAATCCCTAAGTAACCCCATGAAATAGGTGGACTCATACTTTACAGATGAAAAAACAGAAGTCCAATGATGTTCAACAACTTGGTGAATTGTCATTTTTGGCAGAAAGGCAGTGAGACCATATATAAAGCTTACAACTTCATGGTCATTTCAGGACAGTTTTGAGCACAAGTCATTGGGGTCAGAATGCTATATTGTTATCCCCTATTTCACTAATAGGCAAAGGCTTATATTACATGTTAAAGTCTATAGATCCATCAAAAATAGATTATATATTAATTTTTTATATATAGTCACTTTTAAAAAATGACAGCTTTATGAAGGATCAAAGATTGAAGAAATTTCCCAATGTTCTCTCTTGAAATCCAGTGTCCTTGTTTCATTGCTCCAGGATGCATCTTACCAGAAGATTATTCTTCTGATTTGTGGCACTATATTGAAACTTGTGGGATCCATGAGGTCACCTTGAGATAGTTTGCCTGAGCTATAGCAGGTCAGATTTGTTCAGAGTTCTCTGTGAGACCCACCCGGCATCTGGCCACATCTCTCCATTCAAAGGGGTCTGAAGAGTCCAGCTGGGGCCCAGTTTCCTGTCCATATTCTCTTGTCCACAAAAAACCTGCTCCAGAAATTGGATCTATATGGCAAAAAAGGACCCATGGAGGACTTTGTCAGAGTTATGGTTTCAGGTTTAACTACATCGCCAGAACCCAAGTAAGCATGAAATGGACCAGTCATGATGCAAACCTAGAAAGCCTCAGAGAAGGATGCACAGGCTGCAGGCTGCAGCAGGGGGCAGCAAGGTGCTAGAAAATGCTTACTATTCAAGTAATGAAGAGTCATTTTGAAGGCACCTAACAACAACAACAATTGGGAAGAACAGCTAAATAAAAGATAGTTTGCAAATATCTTTCTGAATCTTTCTCTTAGCATTCCAGCATAATTTTAGGTTCCAAATTTCTACTAACTGGAAACCTTTCTGGAAATAGGAAATTGTCTTAGAAAAAAAGACACAAATTAGGTGGTAAAATCCTATTAAAAACACTTTCCTCTCATATCTCACCCCAATATGCAGTTTAACAGAGACCTTAAATTTAAGTTCACAAGGAAGCAGGAGAAGTTTAGTAGGGAGAAAGCAAATGTTGACCATAATGGAGAGAAATGAAATTATAATGTGTGCAACCCTATTAGACACACTGAATACAGTAATGCTCCTACCTGTGAGTGAATTTGTTTAGGATAGGTCAAGAATTTTGGGTGTAATTAGTAGGAATAGAGAGAAAGAAAACATTAATCATTTAAGAAAAACTGCACTAGATGTATTCAGTACTGAAGGACAAGGGTTTTAGTCTGGCACACTTCAAATACCATAGGAAATAAAGTCAGCTCTCTTATTGCCTGGAGGCATATATTACACATGATTATTGCTCAATCTTGCCCTAGTAGTTATTGATAAAGTCATTCAAAGGATGGAATGCAGTCATATATGGACACAATCCATTACCTTTTATTTACTTTACCAGTCTCACCTAATTTGAAGCATAGCAGGAGGGCAACTTTAACCCAAACACTTACATACTAGTCTACTAAGGCAAGAAAGCATACGTGGAAATGCAGAGAACCTGGCCGTCTCATGTAAGTCTCCTGTCTAGGAGACACACAGGGTACATTGAGAACCATTATTATTATTGTGTTTTTCGTACATTGAAAATTTTCTAAATTTTACTTAAGACTTTCACATTTGAATAGAATTACAAAAACGCTTTCAAAAACAAGTGAAGAATCGCCTTTGGACAGTACAGTTGTGATTGCTTCCTTTGTTAGCACAAGCCTGTCTCAGGAAAGACAATGGCGGGATACATATGCTCTCTCCTGCCCCATTGCATGGCACATTGAGGCCTGAGAGGAGGTTCCCACAGTCCTCTTTTCAGAACCCATCAGAGCCTGCAGAGCACCTTTATTCGTAGATGTATAAAAGCCTCAAGTAAAATCAATGTGACACTTTAAAAGTCAGGTTTTATTAAGAACTATTTAACACTATACAGATATGCAAACCTTGTACTTTATGTCAATACTTTGTTGAAAGGATAACCTTTTTGTGAAGTAGATTTATTGCCAAGTGGACAGGGATTTGCAAATGTCTTTCTCATACTGGATTTTTTTCCTTCAAAAGGAACCTTGGATCTCCATCAGCAAAAGAGTGTTAGTGTGGGCTTTTAGCCAGCAGAAGAAATATTTTCATTACATTCAACTGGCTGCTACAATTGTATTTGTTCAAAAGGGATTCTAACCATAAGCTAAGTCGAAAATATAGGTTAAATAATGGGATGCATTGTCATATAGTAAACAAGAACAATATAAATGGCCAGCACATGTGCTTATCTAACACTTTTTAATAAACAAGTAATGCACTTATTATAGATGCTTCTCTAATTATATGTTCCTCATAATTATAAAAGTTAGTTTGATATAGTATCATCATGCTATTGTAAGGAATCCTTATTTAGGAAATAGCTCATGTGGCTGTCACATATTCTCAAGTAGAGTGTAAATTCTTGGAGTCAGAAGTTGCGTTTTATATGCTTTTGCACCTTGTGGTGCCTGGTATGAACAGGAAATAGAGTAGGGCTCTGTACATAAATATCTGTTGATTGATATTTATATTTTGACATTGAGAGGATTCCAACCCTGAGAATCACAAAGCACTGGACGGTAGCACATCAGGAAAGTGTGCAGGGTACATAGGAGGAGAACGTGGGGTATGTGATCTAACATGATTCATCCCAGGGGTCAGAAACCAGGGCTTAGGGAACCGGGCTCTGTAGCCATTAATCTGCTAAGACAAGTTTCCCCAGAGTGACTTGGGCAAACACCAGATGCCAAGGGAAGTAGGCAGCTCTTCCACAAGGAAGGAAAAAGCCAAAGATTCAGATACAAACAGCATTGATTACAAAATTCTTTCCGTCTACTTGTTCTCTCCCATCTTCCATCAAAATAAACTTTGATGGCTGGCTCCATCTTCCCTTCACCTACTACAAATAGGCTGCAAGTTCTGTGATTCCTTTCCCTTTCAAGGTGCCTTTGAAATTCGAGTGAGCTTGATTCATGGTGGAAGAGCATCAGGGTGCAGTAGGGAGAGAAGAGAGACAGAAGGTAGCAGCACATAACATGAGCTGTGCAGGTACAGAACCTGGGAGAGGGCTGAAGAGCTGACACCTGTCCGTGTGCTTGCGCTTGCGCTTGTGCGGACACCACCTGCCTTGCGCTGACCAGTCCCTGATCCTTACCTGGAGGTGTGCTGGATCCAAGTGCACCTGCTTTTCCCGGTTCTGTTCAGTGAGCTGGCCTTGGTGTCTTGACATCTACCCAGAGGGAGTGGCAAATGCCACACACCAGAGCCTTTCACTTGGAAGCAGGTTATTAGATTGCTTCTAGGACTACCTCAAGAAGAGCTGCATGTTTAAGGCTGACTTAGAGATGATGTAGATTGCAAAGGCCGTGGCTGCCTCAGAAAATATTCAGGAGGGCAAAGGAGATTCCCTCCTGCTGTGCATACCCCTTCCCGTTCCAAACACATACTCCACGCAAGGCACTATGTGAGTTGTTGGTTAAGTGTCTGTTGATGTTGCTTCAGGTATAACTCAGCCCTGAGCATTATCCTTTAAAATGGGCTCTATGGAAAGCAGGTAGCAAGGTAAGTTCAGAGGAGCCACTGGGAGATGATTAGGGGCAACCCATTCCAGGGCTCTTCTTTCCTTCCTAACATTCCTCTACCTTCCCACTCAGGCATCTGCACCCTAGGGCTATTGCCATGAAGTTCCCCAGGCAGCCTTTGCCCTTAGGTGACAAGGTTCCCTCACATTTCAGTGGCTCTCTAGCACAGGTCATTAAGGCACAATGAGTAAGAGCCTGGGCTTTCAAGGTAGATTGCCTAGATTGGAACCTCAGTGGACGAGCTGTGAGTCTGGGAAAATGACTCCACTTCTCTGTGCTTCAGGTATAAATGAAGATAATACCAGTACCTACCTCTTGGGATTGTTGTGAGGATTGAATGAGAAAATCTACAGAAGGTCCTTGTGAGCACAAAACTGGCAATGATCATAACTGCCATCATAGATATTATTTGGGGGGCCTTCTGCTCTTACTAGTCATTAGAATAAATGTGGTTATTGCATACGTGTTACTTCCAGTATGAGGAGCTCAGAGGTAAACCAAGGGAAAAAATCAAATAGAATATCAATAATAGAATCATGTAAAAACAAATATTAATTTGAATGGCAGTCAGTTTGTAAAACAATTTCCTCTTTGATAATAATAAACTTGTTTACTGACATGTTTATAAAATATTTTATGTCCTTGGAAGAAAGGACCCAAATCATGCACATACAATATCTAAAATTCTAAAGGTGTGCAATTTTTTTTAAGCTGTGGGAAAGAATGCAAGAGTGTGGCAGGAGGCGCTTTTTGGTCATTTTGTGTCCTGTGCAAATCTGTAAGAGACATTGACCAATCAACAACCACAAAAACAAAACAAAACAAAACATCAATCAGAGTCTAATGAGAAGGCACCGAGTTGTAGATTTGTACACCGGCTGACTAAGGAAACCATGAGCACCCGTTATACAGACGACTGGGGGAAGAGAGCAGCCCCAGAATAACTTACATTAGAGATAGTGATTGGCTCACATGCTTCATAAACACAAAGATGGGCCAGTTGTTTTCTAGACAACTGAAAATATTAATCTAATTAACTTTGTGGGTCTAAACCTAAAAGAAAGGATGTCACACAGGGCTAGTTCTTAAATTAAGAACAAGAGAAAAGGAAGTTTGAGTGACAGCCTCAGTGAGCCCCTCTCTCCAGATAAGACAGGCTTCCTGGCCCGATGATATAGTCTAGCTCCCCAGAGCCCTGACAGACCTGTCCAGAATCTACCACCCTCTTCTCCTGAATAGTTGAATAGCACTATCAATGGTGATTTGCTGGTTTGATGAGTAAACCTTCCCCAATGCTTTAGTGCCTGGACCATTTTAAAGCATTTTTTTTTTTCTCTCCAGGCTATCTCTGCATTTTCAGAAAGGATTCTCAGGGTCTCCTGGATTAATTCAAAGAGGTGCCCCACTAACAGTGGTATTTTAGGCAGAGGGCTGGGCCAGTGGAAAACATTCTCCTAGAGTCATACCACCTAGACAACTTCCTACTTTGCCCTTGTGCCTGGCATATAGTAGCATTCAATAAATGTTTCTTGAACTTAGCAGCCAAAACCACACACTAAAGAGAATTTTTACACATGCTTAGTATGGGAAAGCAGACTGAGTATGTGGCATGATATCAGCCACTCTCAGCACTTGGGAAGGAACTGTGCCTCTGAATCACTGAGCATCTGAATTAGAGAAAGAGCTTGTTCCTTTCGTGTTTAGACAACACTGTACATGTCTGATATTCAGTGATGAGAACCCAGTCGTCTAGAAGTATCTGTACTGTGTATCTGGCACTCTCTGGCTTTTTCTCATCTTCATAAATATTAAACATGATCACTAATTAAAATTATTTAAGTTCTTGTGTAAAGATGCTGATCCCTGAAGTGGTGTCAAATTCTGCCTCTGTAGTGTCTTAGACAAATGATCTTGGGCATGTTCTTTATGACTCCATTTTCTCATTAAGAAGCAGGGGGATCTACTACAACAATCCTCAAAAATTGTGATCCTTTACAAGCAAATATACTCAGGATTACCTTTTGTAAGTTGTGGAACACCATGCAAAGGTAAATTATTAATATATATAAGGGAAGTACTCTAATTTCCCTTAAAAAGTTGCGCAAAAATTGGTAAAAAGAGCTGATTGCTTCTGTAATTTTGAATTCGAATATGTCTCTAGGATCTTCTTTGGACATTTTAGCCTCTGGTTTAGGCTGTTTGGTTGTTTTTCTTTCATTTTTCAGAGTCCTTGGCCCATCCCTCCAATCTAGCACATGAGCCTAATTCAGTTTTGCTCCATGCATCAGAGAATTTTAAGACAGCTATTAAAACACCACATGGAAAAGCTTTGCAGGGAATTCTACTCCACAGAGAAACCACAAAACCACTACACACCTTAACTATCTCCCCACCCCCAATGGTTGGCTAAAATTACAGCTCCATTATGTTAGTACGATCCAACTAGTTTTATTGCTTGGAGCAAAATCTGAGGTCCAAAATGAACTTCAGAACATAAAAAGTAAGGCAAACCTCAAAAGGAAACAAGCTGCTTTGGGTTTTCAAACAAATATTACATATCAGAGACATTCTTCTAACAGAGGAGACCAAGAAAAGCTAAGAGGAGTCCTGCTAATTGCTCCACAAATGTAAAATTGGAATCAGGGACTCACCCCAAAGAAAGGAGATCTCCTTTCATCATCATATATTAAAAGTTACAATCTTTCATCAACTTTTTTTTTCTCAGACACCAGAACTTCTTTTACTTTCCTCAAGTCCCTTAACTGTTGAGTCACTATCTTCCACTTTAAAAAATTAAGATAGGTTTTCAAGACGTAATATTAGCTCATTACTCATTGCAGTCCCTTTCTTTGTTTTTCCACTTTCCTTCCACTAAAGCAAATGTCACTCATCCACAAAGAGTTGTGGTGTGTTCTGTGAATTTGCTTTGCCTTGGCACTAGTGCTACCCCAAGGAAACAAAATAACCAACTGATGTTCTTTCTCATGACCCATCCATGCACATAGCTGTTTCGTGGATAAGTGTCATGGACAACTCACTTTCTTATACTTAATGTAAATATCCTCATTTATCATTTATTTGCTACAAGGACATGGATAGTATTTAATTTCTACATCCATCTTGAGAGAATACTCAATACTCAAGCTACTCTGACTAAAACAAGGGTACAAGACTGCTCTGGTCATGAATTCTGTTGTACTCCAAAGTCAACAAAATGTCCAGCAAATGACAATATTTTGGTAACAAATTTACAACTCCCATACTGTCTCTAATACTTGCAAACAGGACAAAAATTCTTTGTGCATTATGTGTTCTGATTTTTATATGTAAAAATACGTTCTCCAAATTATGTTGTAAAGAAAGAAAGGCCAAGGGTGATACAGGGGCAGTGCCAGATCTAGAAAGATGAGTCCATATCATACTAATGCGGATGATGGGATCTCTCCAACATTTCTCTGGGGAAGTGTCAGAAAAAACTATGAGACTGTATTTTGGGCAGGAAGAATGTCAGATAATCTGTTTCCTGTCTCAAGTCAACAAAAATGAGTAGCAATTCAGCTCAAGAAGCATTTATTAAATGTGTCTGATGTAACAAACTGTAAAGGACACACAAAACATGATTAAGATAGGAGTTGAAAGCAAGAAAACAAATGTGAGTGCTGCATAGCCCCCTGGTTTCATTAAGGGAGTTAGCTGCTGCTGCTTTTCAGAGCAGTGCTGGGCAGTGACCCCAACTTCTTCAGCTGCTTGGGACTGAGGGATTGTTCAAGGGAAATAAGAGGCAGACCTATCTCTGGATGAAGAAAATGGGGTAAGACCCCAAACAGACAGGCAAAGGGTAAAAGGTATTGAGATCAATCAGTGTTAGTGGGAGAACAGATTAGAGTAGCTGTTGGCGGGGTGGGGTGTGTTTGAAGCAGTTCCTGAGATCTTTCTTCCTAGAATCTTGGAACTTTCTTCAGAGTACAGCTCAACTGTCAGTCTTTCAGAGTGGGTTTCTGAGGACATACATAAGAAGGAAACAGGGTGGAAAGCTGGGAGGGAAGCTGTGGTTAAAGCCAGAGGAGGGTTGGTGTGTGCATGCAGTCAGAGGCAATTAGAAGGTCACCTGCGACCTTAGCAAGAGCAGTTCTATAGAGTGAAACTGCTTCCTACTCATTCTCTGCCTCATACAACCCTCCATGCCATCATAACTCACATCTCCTCTAAAATACAAATCTCGCTTAAAGACCATGTAACAAAATAGACCCAGTCAATGATTATGATAAATTTCAAGCCCTAGATCTGGTTATGGTTCTTAATTTTCTCCAATTACACAGGTACATGGAGTCTATTTATTGGATACATCAGGGTAGTAACTCATAATAATTATTTCTTTCCTATTGATTCCCTAATAGAGTCCTTACAATAGCTCTTTCAATGGTATAATGAAAAGAGCACTGGATTTAGTATCAGAAAACCTGATTGTTAGTCCTGATTCCAACCACATGGTCTTGGAAAAACATTTAAGTACTCACGACCTGAACCTTAGTAAAATAATCAGGCAGAGAGTCTCATACTTCAGGCAGAGAGTCATTCATTTACTCAGCTAATGTTCACTGAGGAGTTACAACCATTGAAATGGGAGTCAGAAATAGAATCCACAGGCATAAGGCAAAATCACTACACTTACACAGCATCAGCCTGTGGAAGGAAAGGCACAAATAAAGATGAAAAGAGGTTATATGTTAACTTAAAGTATTTCATAACTAGAAAGCATAATGTCTATTTCAATTATTGTATTGTTTACCCTAATATATTTACTACTAACAAAATTTACTACAAGGGCATCTATGTTTCATATGGTATGCTAGAAATAAAGGAAGCAAAGATGAGTCACACAAAAGCAATGAAACAAAATGAGCTATATATATGTATATAATTTATATGCATCTATATCTATATCTATATATATGTATGTATACATACATATATGTATGTATACATATATGTATGTATACATATATGTATGTATACATACATATATATAGATATAGATATATATATCAATTTAGACAGACCTTAAAACATAATGCTGAATTAAAAAAAGACAAACTGCTGAATTGGTTAGCATAATGTGGACTCATTTGGGCTCTTGCCTTATTCACCTTTTCATTATCCATTTCTAGAGCAGCACATTCAATCTAGGTACCCTCAAGAGTAAATACTAATTATTAGTGGAATCATACAGTAAATGCTGCTGTATTTTATTCATATATAGATAAAGAGAGGGCTGGGATTTAGCTCAGCTGGTAGAGTGCTGTGCTGCAGTCTCTGAGGTCCTGAGATCAATTCCCAGCACTGCAAAAATGGGAGAAGGACCTGGCAATCCACTCCCAAGGCAATCCTCAAACAGCCACTGAAAACCCTGTGAGGGTCACTATGAATCGGATACCGACTCAATGGCACCTAACAACAGCAACAACAACAACAACAACAACAAGATAAAGAGGTATGTAGGCTGAAAGGACATGGATTAAGCTTATGCTAGTGTTTGCTTCTGGGAAGGAAAAGAAAGAAGTACAGAGAATAGTGATGAGAACAAGTATTTCTTCAATTTTTTAGTGTTTATTTAAAAATAATTTTTGTAAGGTTTCAAATATGCTTGTTATATTATCCTTTGTGCTTTTCTGCATTTAAAAAAGCACTGGAAAGAAGTCTGTGGTGTCAAAAGACCCACAATCTTGTATGGAAGACAGATGCAGGAACAATGCAAGGTGCTAAGCAGTCAGATACCTCCTCTCCCTGTGGGTCAGGACAAGCCTCATGGGCACTTGCAGAGTAGTGAAAGAAGTTCTCCATCCCTTCTCCTGCTTGTCCACTTTCTGTCTACACAGTGGGCACTTTTCCACCTCCTGAGAAGTGCAAGGCTTTTTGCTTGGGTTCCCTCCCTATTTCATATTTTTATCTCAATATACCCTTCACCAGTACCAAGAACTTGTTCCTTTTTGGGGGGTTGAGGAAGAAATTCTGATCCTTTCTTTTTTGTAACAGAGCAAAGAATCTCTTCTATGACTTTGTTTCTTTCATTCTCCTATCTTTACCTCTTTAGATTTCAATCTTGTCTTCTTTTCTATCTACCCTGTTATGCACATACATAGTCATCTTAATCTAACCATGGTCTTCCCTACTACCATTTCCTTTATGGTCTTTTCTTCATAGTCAAACTGCCTCAAACATGTGGCTTGTCTCTGAAGCTCCCATACCCTGATAAGCCACAATGTCCTTAATTCCCATAGTCTTGCTTCTGCCAGCTTTCTTCCCTCACCACAAGCACAGCCACCAAACATGTATTCAAATTGCATCCTTGAAGACCAGCACTGATGTCCTCATTACCAGAAATAGTTGTCTTGCCCTACTAACCCTAGGTGTCTATAGGTGGGAGACTTGAACTCTCACTTTGTGCCCTTCTCCATCCTGACTTCTGTGATGCCACCCTGTCTTCATTCTGTTTTCAATCCTGTGGCTGCTCCCCATCTGACCATCAGGTTCTTTTTCTTCTTCTGTCCCATAAACAAGCACCTTTGAAGTACCCCACAGAATTCAATTCTCAACCTTCCATTCCTCTCTTGGACATACTTTTATTGGCTGTTTTAACTACTTCCATGATGTCCATGATCACCTCTCTGACAATTCCAAGTTCATCTCTCCAACCTCTGAGTTCCCATTTTCTACTTCCTGTTGAACATTTCTGCTTTGATGTCCATCATTGCAAGCTCAGCATGTCTAAAACTGACCCCTTCATTTCTCTCCATATTCTAAAAATATAGCAAAACAAACCAAACCTCCCCTGTCACAGACAGTAAAAATGATACAAATTCATGCTATTAACTTTGTCAGTCTCTGAAAACTTCCATAGAACCCAGTCATCACAACATCAAATCCTCTCCTACTTTCCTTGTGGGTATACAATCAGTTACTTTCTGCCTAGAGGTTCTTGAAACTGGCTCTTCCTTTTTAATCACATGACTCTTCTCCTTGTCCAGCCTATAACTACCTTGAATTTGGATTATTGAAAACAACTTCAGCAGAGTTTATTCAAACTTCCAGCTTCTCTATCACCAACCTATTAATTTTTCTAAGACATTTTTTGCATCATTCCACTCTTCTTTCACTAGAAGTATTTTAATTGTGTAACTCATAGATTCTAATAGAATAAGATAAAGTCTAAACTCTAGAGACTGGAATTCAAAACTATGTTCTCTTTCAAATATATTTTAATACCATACTTCTATTGTTTTTCTAAACTCTCACAGCGCTCAGGCAAATTGCTTTGTGTAAATACTTGAGCTGCAATTTCTTCATATAAATGGAAATATTATTTACAAGGTTGTTCAGAAGATTAACTATGAGGGTATACATAAAGTATCTAATAAAACGTGTAGTTGTTAATTGAGGTATTTGGACCAGGTCTTAGGTTTTCTCAGCTCTCTGTTTGCTGTGTGTGGTCTTTTTATTCAGTATGTCCTCTTTCCAGGTGAAATTCATGCTGCCTCTGTGATTTGTTCTCTGAACATCCTAACCCTAACAGTGGCTGCTGCCTGCTTGTGAAACTCATTGTCAGTATTGTACTACTAATATGGTGTTTACATTATAGTCACCACAATGACATATGTCTGAAAGTTTACAGTGCATCAAAATCACACTTGTCAAAGCACAAACCATTGGGCCTACTCTGATTTGGTAAGACTAGGGTGAGGCCTGAGCATGTGCACTTCTTACAGGTTCCTAAGAGATGCCTATGGTTCTGCTCCAGTGATCACACTTTTAGAACCATTGGGGTCTATTTTTTCAGACTGTAAGGTTCTGAATGATAGGAATGTTCTGTTGCTCCTTGTTCCTCTCTTTTTTTGTACTCCAAGCAATAAATAGGACATTAGTTTAACAGGAAGGAAATAATGTTTGCCTGTTGACTTTAATTACTTGATGAATCCATGTCAAATGCCCACTTTTTCCAACCCAAGCCAAGATAAACAGTCTTTCCTATTGGGTTAATTTAAAACACTGTGTTTAACACAGTTTATTATATCAAACAGGATTGGTTTCTAGTTGCTTGTTCATTTGAATGAAAACTTTCATTGACAACATTAAATTAGATGATTTTAAAGCCTTTTTGGCTAGCTAAAATTCAAAATAAGAAAGAAATGTTTAACCTCCTTGCTTTTGCTAGAACATGTTGTTAGGTGCCATTGAGTCAGCTCCAACTCATAGCGATCCCATGTACAATAAAATGAAACACTCCCTGACGCTGGCCATGCCTGGCCCTATTGCCAGTGCTTCTCTGCAATTCATAGAGTTTTCAATAGTTGATTGTTTTGGGATTGGTTTGGGAGTGGGCTGCCATTTCTATAACATAGGCTTCTATAAAATAAGAATAGAGTTGGTGATGATGCCAATACATAGATAAAGCAAAGACAAGGATGTTGCTAAAGAAGCTGAGAACAAACTTTCAGTGAAACTAACCTTGAATAGGTGAAAGTGATTGCACATGGGATATGCCAAGGAAGGTGGGCTGATTTCCTCAGCTGCTTTGAAAATGTACTAATGAAAGTATGTCAAGATGTCCAGCTCCTATTTGGAATTCATGTCACTAAAAATTCTGTTCCATATGACCAAAATACTTGGTCTTTAGATGTGATTATTCTTAATTATTGGACACAGAATGGTTAAGCAGAAAAATTTCTTCAGCAAGATAGATCATCATTCTTTTAAATTTAATTTCAAGAATATAGCCTTCTGAGCAAGCAAAGATATTATCATCACAAAGGATAATGTAACACATGCAGAGTTATTTTCATTTTCCACAAACATTTCCCTTTTTTTGTGTGTGGTACTGGGGGTTGAACCCAGGGCCTCACACTTGCATGCTCTGCAAGTGCTGGACCACTGAGCTGCACCCTCAGCCCATTTTTTACTTTTTGAGACAGGGTCTTGCTAAATTACACAGACTGCCTCTGGTCTCGAATTTGCGATCCTCCTGCCTCCACCTCCCAAGCCTCTGGGATTACAGGAGTACACCACTGCGCCTGGCCACAAACATTTTCTTAGGTTGTTGCCAAATTTGTAAGATAAGCATGACAAGATAAACAATAAACATTCTTATGCTTTGCCTTTACAGTGACAATATTGTTGTTAGGTGCCGTCAAGTCAGGTCCAACCATAGCGACCCTATGTACAACAGAGTGGAATAGTCTCTGACAATGTGCCGTTCTTGGCACTATTGTCAGTGCTTCTCTGCTATTCATAGGGTTTTCCACGTTTTGGGACTGCCTTTCCAGGTCCTGGGGCTGGGATTTGGCTCAGTTGGTAGAGCGCTGCTCTGCAGTCTCTGAGGTCCTGAGTTTGATTCCCAGAACCGCAAAATGGGAGAAGGGCATGGCAACCTACTCCCAAGGCAATCCTGAAACAGTCAGCCATTGAAAACCCTATGAGGGTCGCTATGAGTCAGGTACCAACTCTACCGCACCCAACAACAATGACATTTCCAGGTGCCATGCCCTAACCTCCAGCAACTAGTATTCCCAGGCAGTCTCCCATTCAAGGACTAACCTGGCCAATCCTGCTAAGCATTGGAGATCAGGCAGTATCAGATGCCAGGGTGCTATGGCAGCAGACGCAGTGACAGTAAAAAGCATAAATAAAGAAATCACCCTTTTCCTTGCTCAGTATCCTAAATATTTTCTGTAAAGATAGAGATAGTTGAACACAATATTACTTGACTTAGTTTAATCAAGAATTTCAAAGGTGTCCTTTCCATTTCTATTTAACATGTGCTGCCTAAGAAATTGTTGTGTTGTCTGTGCCATTTCGGGCCACACATTATAAACATATTTAAGAGAAAATGGAAAAAGGAAAACAGAAAGAAAAATGATTGTGAGGGTTGAGGAAAAGGGAAACCAGGAAACAGAACTTATTTAAACTTTTAAAAAGCATTTCATAAGTTTTTGTTCCACAAATATTGAGTTACCATGGAAAAGGAGGAAATGTTTATCCTGGTTAGAGATCTGGCATAAAGACAGAGGTAAGGCTGAGCAGGGCACTTCCCTGCATGGAGAAGAGTTAACAGTGGGGCTCTTTGGGGATCATCCTTGAGTGAGATTTATTAACTACCTTTGTATAAGATATGAAAATGAATTACACAATGAAACTTATAGGGTTCAGTGCTGGGATATTTTTACACTGGCATATTGTTTAATGCTTTCATTTTGCAGAGGTAAAGAAAAAACCTCTATGACTCAGAGACTTGATCAAGGTGACACAGTTATAAAAGACAAGCACTGACTCACACAGGTTTTCTTCTCTACCACCTGGCTCTGCCTTTGTTCACAATGTTGTGATGATGCCACTGTGCTGAAGGTACAGGTAAGCTAGGCAAGGAGTTTTCACAAAACTTTTGAGAAAGCATGCACGTCAGATGGGATTCAGTGTGGTAAGGACAAATGAATACAGTGAGTAAAACATATTCCAAACTCTGGTACCAAGTTTGGAGGCCCCAATTATCAATTATAGCAAAGGTTCCCATATGTAACACGTCTCCACAACCACCAGCTCAATGTGTTGCAGTTCTACTGAAAGGCCTTTGCTCACCAACATGTAGATAAAAATGGGAACAAAGTAGAGAACATTGTTTACTTATAAAAACTGGAGTGTGTACACTTGGAAAGCTGTGTTAAGTTTTAGGCATAAACATAAAAAAAGGTTGAATAGCTGGAAAGATTCACAGAATGGCAATTAAATTCACTATAGGGAAAGAACCTTAACTGGGGCTTAATAAATACAAATTTGGGACAGTGGGAGGCAATATTGCAATAAAAATAATGGAATTAAAAAGGCTGGCATGTGACTCATTCTCACATATTACTGGTGAAAATAAACTGGTGAAATTCTTTTGGAAAGTTCTGACATGTTGTTGTTGTTAGGTGGCGTCAAGTCAGTATCCGACTCATAGCGACCCTCATAGGGTTTTCAATGGCTGTTTCGGGATTGCCTTGGGAGTGGATTGCCAGGCCCTTCTCCCATTTTTGCAGTGCTGGGAATTGAACTCAGGACCGCAGAGACTGCAGCGCATCGCTCTACCAACTGAGATAAATCCCAGCCCATTTCTAACATAGTAGCTGGTAAAGCTAAACATAGGCCTGTTCTATGGCCCAGCATTTCTAGTTTTCAGTACATGCCCAAGAGAAATGAGTGCTAATGTCTAAAGAAAAAAAAAAAAAAACTTATGGCAGCATTATGTATAATGTCTCAAATTGAGGATGTCCTAAGTTTCAATCTGCAAGAAAATGCATAAAAACTATGGCATATTCATGCAATGAATACTACAATACCATAAAAAGGAACATGCTACATATACATGCAAAAGCATGTATGAATTTCCTAGACATTCTGTTGAACAAAAAGAATGCATTACACATTAGTTAGTTCACTTATATAAAAGTTTAAGAACAGTTAAAATAAAAATTCTATGGTGCTTGAAGTCATAATAGTGTTAACTCTTGATAGAGTAGGTATTGACTGGGAAAGACACAAGTAAACCTATAGTAAATTCTGTATGTTATATATGTTCTAAATAAAATGGTCCACGTCCTCATCTGGGTGGTAGATTATAGGGTATTTCTGTACATCAGAAATTACTAGACTGGATATTTAATATTACTATTTGTTTTACTTGAATAAAAGTTTTAAAATGATGGAAGGTAGTAAAAACATAATTAAAAGGGAGTGATTTTGGTATGAATAACTTGAACTATTGAAATTATCATTCCTCCAATTAAAATTAACAATCTATCCCAAGCACTGTGCTCCAGAGAGAACACCCAAAGATCATATTATTCATCTCTTGTCCATGAAAAGCCCACAATCGAGTGAGGACAAACCCATTAATAAAGCTAATAAGCTTGGTAATCACCATCACTGCTGCATATGTAAGTAGTATGAGAACATAACAAATTGATTATCAAAATGAGAAGTCAGAGATAGTTTCATGTAGTAAGTACACATGATTTGTGATTTTAAGAATGATTAGAAGATCAACAGGTGGGGTAATGGAAGGGAGGATATGCCAAATATCCTGTATGTTTCAAAGAGCAAAAATACCTGGCAGGTTTGATTTGTCCAGTTTTCCATTGAGACAGGGAGTCTGGATAGAGGCTGGGATGGAGCTAGGGAAACTGTGAAGGGCCAAGTCAATAATTGAAAGACTTGAGACTGAGAAGGAAGTGACATGTTCACATCAGTATTATAGAAAGTAAGTCCAAGTGGCCATGTAGAGTGTACACAGAGACATGAGAAAGGTAGCACAGGTAGTTGCTGGATACACATAGGTTGCTCCAAGCTGGTAGAAAACTGAAATACATGCTTATTGCTTAATCACATAAAAGTAACTGTGGTAAGTGGTAAAATTAGGAATGTAAAATCAAGTATAAATTCATTAGTGCAAACTGATCATTGCAGGATGTTGCTAGGGTCATTGGTTAACTGGGCTTCCTGGCATTATGACACCATGGAAACTTTTGTTGCATAGTCTGTTGTCTTTGCTGTGTCATGGAAGGAAGCTACAGTACCCATCTTTTCCTATGCACTCTAAAGCTCCTGGTGGATCAGTCAGTTGTCATGCTCAATCTATTGCTTCTGATTTGTTTAGTTTTTACTTTTATTTTAATTATAGTGCAATACAATTCTCATGTGTGTAGTTTTTAGTATATATAATGTATATAAATTTAGGATAAAATATTCAAAATGAAAATTCACAATAGGGACTTCAAAATCTGAATATAGTTTTATTTAAGTACCCTAAATAGGTAAATATTCTGAATCTTCAGGAGATAAGAGATAAAAAATAATTACCCATAATTGGAGGCATGTTCTGATACTGTGAAAAAATCATTATAAGTAAATAATTTGTATTTCTAAAATATAAAACAACTTGAATAAACATAAATGTAATTAGCTCATCTTTGCTAGTAATATAAATATTGAATAGGAATGGAGCTCAAAATTTGTGATGCTAAAAGCTAAAGAGGCAAAACATATTTTAAGAAAATCAAAGTGGATATCATGAATTGTTGAAGCTCATGTTTTCAATAAATAAATTTTTTCCATCACTAATGAAGAAAAACTTAAAGAATATCAGAAATCAGCTTTATGTGTTAAAGTATGTGAAATAACTTCTTATCAGTGTATCCATAAAGTGACTGAAAAACATAAGCAACCATTAGAACTTTTAACATAATCTATCATGCAGCTAAACATACTGACTTTATCAGTAAACAAACATTTAGTTTAACTTTGAAAAGTAATATCCATATGGGTGTAGCATTGCAGTGTAAATTTGTAGTTTTCACGTTGGCAGAACATTTATCTACCAAAATGAAAAGCAAATTTTTAGAAACTTTGAATTAAAACAGAGAAATTTTAATCACTATTGATAAAGCCATAAATATTTCACATAAAACTATCATTAATACCTAGTACGTAAAACTCAAGATGTTGAAGATAGCAAAATATTCCCTGATGATCTAGTGGAGTTAGAATAGCATCTACTATATCTCCATATATGGAGCCAAGAAAAATGGCTCCAGTGAGAAGTAGTTACATAAAAACAGTGCCAATGCGATGACATGGAGAAAGTTTAGAGTGTCAGTTCACTATTTTAGAAAAAAGTTTCAGATGTTTTGTCTTAGTCCTAACTCACTATATTTGATGTATCTAGATGATACAATAAAAGATATAAATCAAATAAAGCAATATAAATATTTTCTTCATAAATTTTCTACTTGTTGTTGTTGTTGTTAGGTGCCCTTGAGTCGGTATCTGACTCATAGAGACCCTCATTGGGTTTTCAATGGCTGATTGTTTCGGGATTGCCTTGGGGGTGGATTGCTAGGCCCTTCTCCCATTTTTGTGGTGCTGGGAATTGAACTTGGGACCTTAGAGACTGCAGTGCAGCGCTCTACCAACTGAGCTAAATCCCAGCCCCAAATTTTCTACTTGCTACCATATAAATAAACACCAGAGATAAATCAATAATACTCTGAGAACATTTGTTGTTGTTGTTAGGTGCCGTCGAGTCCGACTCATAGCAACCCTCATAGGGTTTTCAATGGCTGACTGTTTTGGGATTGCCATGGGAATGAGTTGCCACGTCCTTCTTCCATTTTGCGGTGCTGGGAATCAAACTCTAGACCTCAGAGACCACAGAGCAGTGCTCTACCAACTGAGCTAAATCCCAGCCCCTGAGAACATTAGAAAACTTATTAGGACTCCAAAGGGCATTTTGCAGGACTGGCTGCAAACACTGAGTGGAAATCAGGGTTACCCTTGTGTATTCCTTTTAAATTGTGAAGTAAGAGTTGGTAAGAATTCAGAAAATGAAATAAACTCTTAGGGATCTGGTTTTAATAAAATATTCTCACAAACATATCAATGCCTTGTTTAGTTTTACAAAAAAGAAATGTAAATACATTGTAGCAGGGCCCATGGCAGAGGAACTACTTCATATTGTGGTAGACAGGAAGCAGAAAGAGCTTCCAGAAATGTTTCAGTAGGATTTTAAAGTCCACCCCCAGCGACCTATTTCTGTCAACTAGGTCCCACTTTCTGAAGTTCTGCAGCCTCCCCAAACAACATCACCACCTGGGGACCTAGCACTCAAATATGTCCTGTGGGGGACATTTTATATTCAAATCATAACAATATATAAAAATGAAGAAAAAAAGGCTGCAATTTGAAACAGCAACAAAAAATAAAGTATCGATTCTAAGAGAAACACAACTTGATTGTCTAATAAATTGTGCAGAAATGGGCTTAATATGTGATGACAAAAATGAATTAGCTTCTTTCAATTTGTTCAGTTCCAAACTTTAGCCACATTATATTTCATAACAAAGTGAATATGGGGTGATTAAAAACTTATAAAATTGCTGGGTGTGATGGTGCTCACATGTGATCCTAATAATGAGGAGGCTGAGGTAGGAGGGTTATGAGTTCAAGGCCAGCTTGAGCTACATAGTGAGTTCCAGGCCAGCCTGGGTTACATTGTGAGATCTTGTCTCAAAAACTAATAAACAAAACCAAACTAAAAAAAAAAAAAAAAAAAAAAAAAAAAAAAAAAAAAAAAAAAAAAAAAAAAAAAAAAAA
>VMDO01011051.1:20758-36683 GCA_007922755.1 Pedetes capensis | reverse complement strand
TTGATAATAATGAAGAAATTCCATATTCCAGAATTTTAGACAGGATTATGAGGGCTAGAAAATTTTTTGACAGAATTACTGAAAGCTTATCAAAGGCTGGAAGAATTTTCAGTGTGGTAAACAATAGTGTTGAACCTAGGAGAACTCTCTCTTTGGAGAACTACAGATTATCTAATGTCGAGCAAATCCACATGAAAGTTATGAGACGAGCCTAGAGAGTTCTCCATGGCACATTTTGCTCAGACAAGGGGGTAAAAGCCATGCCAACCAAAGGACCACAACAACATTTCTAAAAACCAACAAGTGGTTTTGAAATAATCAGAAAAGTTTAATGAATGGTACGTACTAAAATCATATCATATGGCAAGCAATTTAATAAGATGCACATAGGTTAGAAAACAAAAGGTGATTTAAAAGTTTTGTTTATATATTAATTGCATATAACTGTGACAGGTGTTAAAACATTTTGAATATTCACTTCTAGATAAAGGCAAGCAAAGGGAGAGTTTAGAAGGCTACTGTAATGGTGCCAGTTAGAAATTATGAGAGGCAGAAAAGAAGGATCTGAAACAGAGAAGCAGAGGCAATAGGAATTGCTGACCAAATTGGTATTGGAGGTGGGGCAGTTCAGGGATGATTTCTAACTTCATTGAACAAGACAGTACCAGTGTCAAAGACAGAGCACAAATGAGTAGGTGGGGATTTGTGGAAGAGACTAATTCAGTTTTGAATGTATTGAGTTTGAAGTAATATATGTGTAACATCCATAAGAATAATAATAAAAATTGTAAGTATATGGACTAACTAGTGTTCTACACACTTACATAACACTTTGATTCATACCATTCTTATAAGTATAGGAGTAATACTATTTCTAAGAACTGGAGAAAGATGTGGCAATCCACTCCTGAAGCAATCCTGATAAGGGTTGCTATGAGTTGAACCTGACTCGACAGCACCTGACAACAACAACAACACTATTTGTAAGAGCTCCTCCTTATTGAGCACCTACTATTCCTTCATGCAGCAAGTATCACTTGAACTCCTCTGTTTAGCTCAGTTTTTAGAGTGCTGCTCTGCAGTCTCTGAGGACCCCAGTTCAATCCCCAGCACCACCAAAATGAGAGAAGGACATGGCAATCCACTACTGAGGCAATCCTGAAACAATCAGCCATTGAAAACCCTATCAGGGTTGCGCTAAGTTGGACCTGACTCAATGACACTTAACAACAACAGATCTTCCAGAGACTCCTAGGTGCTGGCAGTTACATCAGTGAACAAGACAAATCCCTGCCCTCACAGAGCTTATACTCATACAGATGGAGACAGAGAATAATGAGATAATGAAGCAGCTCAGGGCATGTGGATAAAGTGTGTACTGTAGTTCAACCTGGGTGGTCAGGTAAGTTGACATTTGAACAAAATCCTGAAGGAAGGGGGGATGTTGACTCACAGGATTATCTGAGGAAGGGCTGTTCCAAACAGAGGGCACAGCAAGGACAGAAGCTTTAAGGTAGCAATATGCTTTTTTTTTTTTTTTTTTGACTGATTTGAGAATCAATAAAAGGGGCAGCATGGTTAGAGAGGGCTGAGTGAATGGCCAAGTCACAGGAGATCTGAGGTGAAGTTGTCAGAGGCTGGGAACACAGACTCAGGCTGTGGTAGAGCATTTGGACTTTCCTGTCAGTCTTGTGACTACTGAATGGTGACTAGACTCCAAGGCAGCAAAAGAGGGAGTAGGAGATTAAGTTCTGAAGCTCTCCAGCTATTTTGTAGCTTAGGCAGGAAATGGTCCTGGCTTGGATGAGGGTGTGGCAGTGGAAGGATTGCCAAGAGAGTTGATTTTAAATACATTTCAGAGGGAGAGCCACCAAGTTTTACAGAAGAATTGATTATAGAAGGAGGAAAAGAACGATGAAAATGCACGCAAGGTTTGGGGTCCTTGTAACTTTCTTGGTGAATGACAACACCATTCACATGAAGCCTGCAATGATCAAGGTTAAAAGGAGAAAACCCCAGAGTTTGGATCTGGATGCAGTAATTAAGGCCTGGAGACTGTCTTCAATTTCATACCCATGACTATATGGGTTGGGACTGATTCTGGTGTTCAAAAGAAAAAAGAGGTGAAGAGAGTACGACAGCAACAGGTTATCAGTGGATTTACTCCAGTAGCTATTTGTTGAATACCTTTATGTGTTTATTGCTCTTGGGTGCTACAGCCCAAAAGGAGAAAACTTGGAACATTAAGCTTCTGGTACCTCCAGGCCTTTGCAGTGCTGTAAGAGAATATAGATTCCATAGATAACAGTGAAATTGTTGGGCGACAACTCATAAGTAGTTAACAATTGAAGGTAACAAACACTGAAGTTTAGTGAAAGGAGGCAAGACAGGGGGCTGCAGAATGGTGTGACTTGAGGTGCTTTCTGGAAAATTATGGGGGAGGATTTTAATGAGAAGTAGTTTGATGGAGGCAGGGAGATCAATGGGCTGCAAACTTGCAGGGACAGAGTCAGCATGGACAAGGGGTATTGCAGAGAACATTCATATGGAGTAAAGGGAGATAAAGATGGACGGGCAAAGAAAGGCCATGTTAGGGAGGCCTGGGGAAGCCAGGCATGACACCTTGGATTTTATCCTGTGGGAACTGAGAGCCAGTGCTGGCTTCTATGGCCAGAGCTGAACTACAGTCAACATTCACCATTTCTTAACTAACATTTTCCTAGGATGTTGCCAAACTCATATTGGCAACACTTACATTTTACTTATATTTAATATTTTTCACTTGCAATAAAAATGATCACATATAACATCTAGGTGGATATTTTGACATACTAATTCCCTTCAGTTCCAAACTCATTCAAATAATACATTTTTGTCCAAAAAGAGAAATTATAATGTGAGGTTATGAAAAGTCCATTTCCCTCTTAACATTCTTCCTAGCAACTCAGTTGTTTTCATTGGCTTTTATTAAAACAACCTTTGTGTGAACTGGCAATTTGTTTTGTAAATATCAATGAAAGAATATTTCAGAAAATATAGTAATAAAAACCAACCCAATTTCAGAAATATGCTTGCTGCCAGACTTCAGTCTTCAGCTCATATTATGAGTATTTCCAGTAAGTCTTAAACACACATTAACATGAGAAATAGCTTACTGTTTAAGATAAAAAAAATTGAAAAACCCTTCACTACCTCTCAAAAATTGCTCAAGGGTTCTATCCAATAAAATGCATTTCCCCTTTGATAAACTACACTTACAATGGTTTAAAGCACTTCAATTCACCTGAACATTTTCCCCTTAAAACCTATTTAGACTCGGTTTACTATCATCATAGTATCTATAAATCTTATAACTTTATTTACATAAGAAGTCTAGGATACTAACATTTCAGCAATATCTATCTTGAATCCATATACATTTTCCAAACCTTTACAAGAATTATAAGCTTTGTTCAAGTCTCTAGGAACCTTTATTACTATTTTCCAAGTATGTACAACTCAGCTATTGTCACTGAGCTATATTTAATAAGATAAAAATGTTATTCCTCAACTGAAGTATAGTAAGGAGAGATTGTGAACTAAATGTTCTTAAGAACTTTAACTTGAATGGCTCCTGGTTGGCAGATGAAATATCTCAGAGAAGTGAAATGGAATAATTTCATAGTTCTTTTCAAGATACTGTCACAATCCAATCTATCTACTGTGATGCTTTTTAATATAAATGCTTTCTGCCCTTTCCTCTTCTTTTAGAAAATATCTTCTCTTTCTACTAACTATATTAGTTTCTGTTACATAGATTTCTTCATAGTTCAAGATATATCAGTGAGTTAATTCAATATATGGCTTGAGTATATGCCATGTATCTACCTAACATCATGCTAGTTGTTGCAGGGTATGTGTAAGGAGTGTCAAATGTGACTTCTAGCAGCTTATTTTCTGTAAAACATGAGATGATAGCAAATAATTCAAGGCATTCCATAACTAAGTAGTAAGTTATAAGATGGAGCCTAGAACCAAAGCAAGGGAGGATGAATGTGAGTTAAATTGTTAAGACAAGATGCTTACCATAAGACATACTTTAAAAGGGCCTCAAAGAATAGATATAGAGCAGAAAGGTGGAAGTTCATTTCCAACAAGCAGACTGATAGGAGTAAAAAGCAGGAGGGAGAGAGTGGAAATATTTACTGAAGGCTTACTAAATACCATATGCTATAAATACACTAAAATGAAATAAAAATGTTATATTCACAGAAAGACTTTCAGGTGGACATTATTATCACCATCTGACAAAAGGAGAACAAGGCTCAGAGACAGTAAGAAAGTTACTTTAGTTCACCCATTTCACAGCTGAAAATCAGGATTCAGTACCCTCTACCTGTCTGGCCTCAGAGAAGGACTTTCTCCAGAGCTCACTGCCTTCTTTATTTATCTACGCTAAATGAAGGGACTGCCTTACCTATAGCAGTTCAATGTGGTTGTTAGATGGCACCATATTACAGAAGGCTGAAGAAGCAGGCTGATTAGACTTTGCTAGAAGGAATTATTGATGGTCACTGGAAATTTTTGAGCTGGGAATTAAAATGGTATAAAGAGTGTGTTTGGGAAAAGCAAGTTTTTAAAAAATGTAAATGGTTTGACAAACAGAAATAGATAATTCAATGTTGAACAGATGTAAGGGGCTCTTTTAAAAATCCAAGGGTGAAACGATGTGGGCTTGGGTATAAAAAAGGCCTGAGAGTGGACAGGAAGAGAGGGTAAAGAGAGAATGTGAAAGGAAAAATCAAGAGGACTTGGAGGCAGACTGTACTGGGAAAGAAGAAGACCAGTAACTTATGGACAAGTTTTAATTGCTGTAAGAATTGCAGGGTCATGGACAGAAATGGAAAAGTCGTGAGACAGAGGTAGTCTGATGCTTTGATAAGCCAAATTTTGGCTACAACCAGAGAAAAAGGCACACTTCCAGGTAGCATAAAGAACAATTTTTCTATACTGTTTTAGAAAGAAAAAGAACCCTTTTTTTCTAATCAAGAATTTATATCTATCTATATGTTATAGATAGAACATTGAGTTACAAACTCAAACATTTCTATTCACTTTGCTTGGATGACCTTAGTAGAAAGCCTAAGAGTTGAATATGAAAAAGGAAATGTTATAGCCTCTTCTCCAGATGTAAATGTCAGAGGATAAAAGGTTTATTAAGGACAAAGTCTGATATTTCAGGTAAAACAAGGTTGGTTGCTGCTAGTTATTTTGTTCTTCTTGTTGCAGTACTTGGGGGCTAAATGTAGGGCTTTGTGTAAACTTTGCAAATGCTCTACCAGTGAGCTGCAACCCCAACTCATTTTTTATTTTTTATCTTGAGATAGGATTTTGCTAAGTTCTGCAAGCTGCCTCTGGCCTCGAACTTGCAATCCTCCTGCCTCCACTTCCCAGATCCTTTGGATTACACTGTGTCTGGCCTATTTTTCTTTTATATTTATTTATTGGCTTTAAAGAATATTTTGATCTCTGGTTTAATCACTGTTATGGTTCGTATCTAAATGTCCTTGGAAGGTCATGTGTTTAAACTTTTGGTCCCCAGTGAGTGGTGCTACTTGTGAGGGCTATGCAACTTTGGGAGATGAAATTCTAGCTTTGCAGAAGTGGCTCCCTGAGGTTTTTACCTGGACCCACAGCTCTCTGCTTCCTGATCAGAAAAATGTGGGGTTCTCAGCCATGAGCCCTGCTGCCTACTGCCACCATGCCTGACCCACCGCCATTATGGACCACTCTAAGCATGAACCCTCAATAAATATTTCCTCCTGTCACTCAGTTTCTCTGCTACAGTGACACACAAGCTGACTAATATAATTACTAACCAAATAACTTTCAATGACACTACTTAACTGACTTATTCTACTCTAATAATACCGACCTCAGAGCACTGTTGTGGAGGTTGACATAAGAGATCAAATACGTAAAATTTTGTCTTAAATTTCAAGGTCTACATAAACTGCTATGATTATCACAACATAAAGTCCTATTAAAGAGGAAGTATGGACTAGTGGCAAAATCTAATATCTGGTCCCTGACATGGCATGTCTCCTTGCACCAAATCTTGAAAGTTTTGATCCTCAGTTTTATAAGAGGGGCAGGTAAGTCTAGATACTCTGGAACCTATTGTCTCAGTAAAAATCTCATTATATCACAGATGTTTCTCAATATTTTTTAAGTAGATATGTATATTAAAGAAGAATTAAAGCTTTACTGAAAAAGTAAAATCTTGATAAACATTAGGCAAATGACAATAAGGATGTTCAGTACTTTAAATTGTATATTAGGGACCAGAAGTAATAGCAAGTGAAATCAATGGCTATTGAAGCAGTAAATCTCACTAGGCTAAGGGACATAGGGGTTGCAATAAACTTTTCCTGTGCTTTTAATGTTTTTTGTGGTGAGTCATGGTAAGGGAATGGAATAACTGTCCTGTCAATAGTTTCATAAGTTATGGCTGTTATTTGCTATACATAAAAATGAGATTTTAAATTAGGAGAAATGAAAAGAAATATTCTCCTCATATAATCTCAAAATATAAAAATATTCAATGAGTAAAATTAATTAAACTCCAAACCAAACTATACCTGTGAAATACCTACTGCATCTCAAATTTCCAGGGAGTCTTGCTGTTCTGAAGAACCCATTTGGGGGCAAAAAGTACATAATATCTTAAAGGGAAAAAAAGGACTTATATCTTGTCTGTTTATATTCTCTATACTGATTACCAAGGTTTCTTTTCTCCTTTCTTCCTTTCTTCCTCCCTCCTTCCCTCTCTTCTTTCCTTCCTTCCTTGCTTCTTTCTCTTTCTTTCTTTCTTTCTTTCTTTCTTTCCTTGTTTGTGTTGACACAGAAGTTTTGACTATGACACAAAATTCCAATTGAAACATACAGCGCAGTCATTTTGAAGCCATGTGAGATTATTCAGAGAGAATGTCTTTGTACAGTATGTAAATTCCTACAAAGAATGGCTATGCTGTTTGAAAAATTCTGGAAATTTTTATAAATCATAGTGAACAAAGCTTCTATTCATCTCTCCTCTCCCAGTAGCATCTGCCACCAGACAGGCTGGTAAGAACTGAAAAATTCATAAGTGATCTAAACATATTTTAGAACCGATTGGCATAAGCGATACACAGACCAGGAAGTTCTGATACCTCTTTTCCCACAAAAATATGAAACAACAACAACAACAGCAACAACAACAAAACAAACAACAAAAAATAAAAGAAGAAAAAAATCTAGAGACTAAAATAACTCCTTAGAATCTCCAGAAGGTATGAAACCAAAGATCTACAGCAACCAAATGAATGACCAGTCAATACAGCATGGTATGACATGGTGCATTTATTCTCCCTTGCTTCACCCCTTCCTTGAAGCAGTTGGTGGTGGCATCAGAGGGAAGAAGTGGCCCAATTTCTGGTACCCTGCCATGAGTTAGCACAGGCGAGTAGAACTGATTTCCAGTGTTCTAACTTCTCTTTAGGCAAGCCAAGGTATTGATTTATGTAAAGCTCAGAAAGGGAACAGCAGTATACCTTGGATTTCAGACAGCAGAAGCTATGGGGACAGGCTTTTGAAACACATGAAAACTTTAAAGCAATGGGAAACCCATAGATTCTCAGGGAAAGAGATTATGGGCAGAAAAATAGAACATCTAAGGCCCTCTGGGGCTGGGATTTAGCTCAGTTGGTGGAGCTCTGCACTGCAGTCTCTGAGGTCCCCGGTTCAATTCCCAGCACCGCAAAAACGGGAGAAGGACCTGGCAATCCACTCCCAAGGCAATCCCGAAACAGTCAGCCATTGAAAACTCTATGAGTGTTGCTACGAGTTGGACACCGACTTGATGGCACCTAACAATAACAACAACAAGGCCCTCTGAGAAAGTTGTTATGAGACTCTCTGGGAAATTAAGACAATTCAAATCAGTTATATATATGAGGGAAACTTAAAAAAGATACAAACATATGTCCGTGCAGATTGCAGGCCCAGAATAGATCTGAGACAACCTTAAACCTTAATCATGAGTTGTTACCAAGGCTTAGTACATGCCCTAGCAATTGTCAAAAATCTTCCAAGCTAATCTCTAAAAATTGAGGGAGGTAGCTGATTTTTCAAATATCTAATTTTCAGCAAAATATCATAATACATAGAGATAAATAAACAAAATAATTCTCTAGAAGGTGCCTTTGAAGAAATATCAAGAAGAAATGCCAAGAAATGTATATATATCTTAAGAGATATTATTTTTGCATTACTTTTTGATGTTGAATTGAATTACAATAGCTATATAATATGATGTTCACTTCAAAAATAGCATTAACACCAACATGTGACAGGTAGGCGAGCCAAAGAAAATGGTAGGAGCATCCTTGTCATTTGAGGAGTGCAAGACCATTTTAAAGTGGTACTTGATTTCAAGACTGTTGTGGAAGTACAATGACAATGGAGACTTGAGTATGCAACAGAACCCCCAAGATGCTTCACAATTACACGCATTCAAGATAAATTTGAGACACATGGTACTATATGTGATGTGCATGAAGGAGGATCCACGAGGCCTCTCAAGCAACAAGTCCTGCTTCTTCTGCTTATGGTAACCACTTTCAGTACCTCTTGTACTTGAAGACATCAAACATGACTCATATTCATCTTTTGTTATTAGTATATACTGAATATTACAATTATATGATTACATATGATTACAATAATATGCTTGTTTAACTTTCATAAAATAGGTATACATTTTTGGCACCTCTGTATATGCATTAGATTTGCTAGGCAGATAGTTTAAAACAATTTTCTTAAATAAATTCAAAGAACTAAAAGAAATCAGGAAATCAATATGAGGATATTAACAAAGAGGTATAAGTTATAAAAATAACCAAATAAAAGTTTTGGAGTGCTAAAAATTACAATAATTAAATTGAAACTTTCACCAGAGGGATTCAACAACAGACTTGAATAGGCAGAAGAAAGAACATGAAAACTTGAAAACTAGTGATTTGAAATTATAAAGTCTGAGGAGGAAAAAGAAAAAAGACTAAAGAAAAGTGGATAGAGCCTCAAGAACTTAAAGAATACTATTAAGGAGATTGTATGTACATATGGGAGTTTCAGAAGGATCAGATACAGTGAAAGGGGTGGAGAGGTTATTTGAGTTAATAATGGCTAAAAACTTCCCAAATTTGAGGAAAGACAGATTTACACATCTATAAAACTCAACAAACTCCAAGTATGGTAAGCCTGAAACTCATAAGACACATAGTCAAACTGTCAAAAGCCAAAGACAGAATCTTGAAAGCAGCAAAAGAAAATTTAGCTCATCATGTACAAGAAATCTTCAGTAAGATTATCAGTGCATTTCTCAGCAGAAACCTTGCTGGCCAGAAGGCAACAGGATGATACATTTAAAGTGTGAAAGAAAAAATAAAATGTTGATTGAGAATTTTATATCTAGCAAAACTGTACTTCAAAAATGAGGTATCATGACTGTCCAGAAGCCATGGGGTCAGAAGATCCAGAAAAGATTACTCTGCACACTAAGTGTTAGTGTTGGAGAGACCGAGGTAGGGGACAGTGCCTTTGGGTACACTGCTCTCTGAGTGAGTGTCTTAAGTTCTTTTTATTAGGCTCTTATCATAACATTAATCATTTTTATGGGGCAGGAGAAAAGGGGATTAAAGTATATTTTCTTATGAGTCAGGGAAGGGTTATTTATTATTTATGTTAGCATGTTCTTCCCACTGCACGTAGGCAGAGCTATGTCATGTCTGCTCATAGGGTCAGAGATAAAAAAAAGGGGGGGCTTTTAGGCTTGGAGAGCTTCCAAGGACCAAAGCCATCCCCAGCAAGCAGCTATAACCTTTCCTGGCCACTTTTCCTTAGATTCTCTCCAGCCATCCACACATGCCTTCCATTATAATGAGGGGCAAATGAAGGCACTCCTAGAGAAATAAAATCTGTGGGAATTCGTTGCCACTAGCCATGCCCTTCAAGAACTGCTGATAGGAGTCTGTCAGGTTGAATTGAAAAAAATATTAGATAGTAGCTCAAAGCTATGCAAAAACATAAAGAGCTTTGGTAAACACAAATCATGGACAAATATATTTAAAAATATTATTATTATAATTTTGATTTTATAATTGGAATGATGTCTATAACTCTTTATACTCCTCCAAACAACTGAAGAGGAGTAAATACTTCCTAACTTATTCTATGAGACTGGAATGACTTTGTCTGCAAAAATGAAGACTCTACAAGTAAAGAAAACTGCAGAAAAATGTCTTTTGTGAATATTGATGTAATATCTCAACAAAATGCTAGCAAAGTCAACAGTGGTGGATAGTTTATATATTATGACCAAGTGGGATTTATTCCTAAAATGCAAAGATGGTTCAATATATGAATATCAATGTATAAATACATATTTTTATTTGTCAATTATAGCTTAATAAGGTTGCATGGGGGGAGAAATTAAAATTAAAAAGAAAATTAATGCAATATACCATGCTAAAAGAATGAAGGAAAAAACCATATCATCATTTCAATTAATCCAGTAAAAGCACTGGATAAAATTTAACATTCTTTCATGACAAAAAGCCCTCAACAAACTAGGAATAGGGAAAACCTCAATATGGTAAATGCCAGATAGAAAAACCCACAACTAGCATCAGACATAGAATAGAAAGCCTAGAAATAGGCTCTTTTGCGTATGGTCCAATGATTTTGACAAGAGTGCAAGACAGTTCAATAGAGAAAGAATAGCCTATAAAAGTGGTGATAGGGAAAATGGATATCCACATACAACAGATTGAAGTGAGACCTAAATCTCACATTTTTATATTTGAAAAATGAACTCAAAATGGATCAAAGACCTAAGCATAACAACTGAAATTATAGCACTATTAGAAGAAAACATGGGAAAAGCTTTCTGACATTGGAATTGGCAATGAGTTGTTGGGTGTGAGACCAAATACACAGGAAAAAAAGTAGGTAAACTGGACTTCTTGAAAATTGAAAACTTCATTTATCAAAGGAGATTGTCAATGGAGTGAAAAGGTAACATTTGGAATGGGAGAAAATATTTATGCATGATATATCCAATAAGGGGTTAATATCTAGAATCTGTTTAAAAACTCTTCCAATTCAATAACCAAGTGAATCAATTTGAAAAATGATCAAAAGGAAACATACAAATGGCCAAAACTAATTTGAAAAGATGTTTGAAAAGTGTTGAACATCATTAATCACTGTTGTTTTTAGGTGGCATCCAATTGGGTCTGACTCATAGTGACCCTACGTATATTAGAATGAAAACACTACCCAACACTGTGCTTATGCACACCATTTCTTTTCTTTTTCTTTTTTTTTAATGTTTGCAGCCACTGTGTTTATTTTCATTTTGAGTCATGCCACATCCACAAGTGGAGGTCCCAGGGGCTCCATTCACATCATCAAATTTGCTTCTACTTTGAGGAAGCATCTCTTCCCCAGGCATCTTTTGAATGCCTTTCAGCCTGGGGGGTCATTTTCCGACAATATATTTGACAATGCTTCTCTGTTATTGATAGGGCTTTCAATAGCTAATTGTTTGGGGATTGGGCTAGCAGGTCCTTCTCCCTAGTCTTTGTTAGTCAGCTGAAACCTGTCCACCTTAGGTGGCCCTGCCGGGATCTGAAATACAGGTGGCATAGCTTTCAGCATCATAGCAGCACACAAGCCTCCACAACATGACAAGCTGACAGATAAGTGTGAATCATTAATTGTTGTTGTTGCTAGGTGCCTTGGAGTCACCCTCATAGGATTTTCAAGGGCTGATTGTTTCTGGATTGCCCTGGGAGTGGATTACCACATCCTTCCCCCAATTTTGTGGTGCTGGGAATCTAACTTGGGACCTCAGAGACGGCAGAGCAATGTTCTACCAAGTGAGCTAACTCCCAGCCCCCACTAATCATTAGAGAAATGAAAATCAAGACATTACCTCACACCTATTAGAATGATGTAATTATAAAAAACAACACACACTTTAAAAACTTACTAAAAAAATGTCAAAAGTATTGATGAGGATGCAGAGAAACTGGAATTCTTGTGCATTGCTAGTAGGGATATAATATAGCCACCATAGTGGATTCTTAAAAAAGTAAACATAGTTACTATAGCTTTGTAGTATAATTTGAAATCAGGAATTGTGATGCTCTCTGCATTGTTCTTTGTGGTTAAGATTGCTTTAGTGATTTGGGGTCTTTTGTGTTTCCATATGAAATTTAGGATTCCTTTCTCTCTTTCAGTAATATATCCATTTCCACAATATTAATTTTTCTAATTCAAGAGTATAGGAGATCTTTCTGCCTTCTGGTGTTTTTTCAATCTCTTTTCTTACAGTTTTAAAGTTTTCATTGTAGAGCTCTTTCATTTCCTTGGTTAGATTAATTCCCAGGTATTTTGTTTTGAAGCTATTGTGAATAGGATTGTTTTCCTAGTTTCTTTCTCTGTCTAGTTATTGTTAGTATAAAGAATTTTGTATGTTAATTTTGTGTATTAATTTTGAATCCTGCTACTTATCAGCTCTAAGAGTTTTCTGGTGGAGTGTTTAGGGTCTTTTAAGTATAGCATCATATCATCTGCAAATAGGGATAGTTTGACTTCTTCCTTTCCTATTTGGATCATTTTTATTTCTTTCTATTGCCATATTGCTATGGCTAATAGTTCAATTACTACATTGAATAGCAGTGGAGACAGTGGACATCATTGTCTTGTTCCTGATTTTAGAGGATGCTTTCAAGTTCCTGCCTGTGTCAGTTTCCATATTGTGGGAGCTTGCATGTTGCTTTGATGCTGAAAGCTATACCACCAATATTACAGAGATCAGTGGAGTCACTCATGGTGGACAGGTTTCATCTGAGCTTCTAGACTAAGAAAGACTAGGCAGTAGGATCTTGAAACAAGTAGCCACTGAGAACCTTATGAATAACAGAGAAACACTCTCAGATATAGTGCTGGAAAATGAGCCCCCCAGGATGAAGGGCACTCAAAAGACAACTGGGAAGAGTTGTTCCTCAAAGTAGAGTTGGCCTTAATGACAGGATGGAGTAAAGCCCTTGGGAACCTCCATTTGCTGGTATCACACAACTCAGAATGACAAGGAATAACTATAACCATCCATTAATAACTGCAATGTTGAATGTACATAGCATGAATCTAGGAAAACTAAAAATCATCAAGAGAGAAATGGAGTGCATAAACACTGACATTCTAGGCATCAGTGAGCTAAAATGGACTGTTATGGACCATTCTGAATCAGATAATCATGCAAAGAATAACAACTTAAAAAGAAGCAGGGTTGCATTCATCATCAAAAAAGACAACTCAAGATCTGTCCTGAAGTACAATGCTGTCAGTGATAGAATAATATCTAAATACCTACAAGGAAGGCCAGTTAACACGACAATTATTCAAATCTATGCACCCGCTGCTAAGGCCACAAATGAAGAAAGGGAAGATTTTTACCAGCTTACACAGTCTGAAATTGACTGAATATGCAATCAAGACGCACTGATAATTACAAGTGATTGGAGTACAAAAGTTGGAAACAAAGAAAGCTCAGTAGTCATCTAGAGGAAAATATAGGGAAAACATTTCATGACATAGGTATAGGCAAAGATTTTCTGAATAGGACCCCCAAAGCAAAAGAAACAATAGCAAGAACTGACAAATGGGATTGCATTAAATTAAAAAGCTTTTGTACACCAAAGGACACAATTATCAGAGTGAAGAGATAGCCTATAGAATAGGAGAAAAATCTTTGCCAGCTATACATCAGAGAAGGGATTAATATCTAGGATATATAAAGGGCTCAAAAAATTAAACATCAAAAGGCGAAGTAACTAATCAAAAAGTGGGCAAAAGAACTCAACAGAAACTTATCAAAATAAGAAACACAAATGGCCAACAATCATATGAAAATGTGTCCAACATCCTTAGCCATCAGGGAAATGAAAATCAAAACTACACTGAGATACCATCTCACTCCAGTCAGAATGGCAACTATCAACAAAACAAAAAACAAATGCTGGCAGGGAAAAGGAATCTTACTATACTGCTAGTGGGAATGCAGATTGGTGCAGCCATGATAGAAATCAGTATAGATGTTCCTCATAAAACTAAAACTAGAACTACCATATGATCCAGCTATACCATTCCTGGGCATATATCAGAAGGAATATAAGTCAATATACCACAGAGATACCTGCTCATTCAGACTTATTTTGGTGTTATTTGCAAGAGCCAAGATATGGAATCAACCTATGTGTCCATCAACAGATGAGTGGATAAGGAAATTGTGGTGTACATACATCATGGAGTTTTATCCAGCCATAAAGAAAGACAAAATTATGGCATTTTATGGAAAATGGATGGAACTAGAGATCATCATTTTAAATGAAATAAGCTAGACCCAAAAAGATAAACTTCACATATATGGATGTTAGATTTCAATATGTTTGTTGTTAGGTGCCATGGATTCAACTCATAGTGACCCTCAGTACAGCAGGATGAAATTGTACCCGACATTTTGCCATACACAAAATTTTTTTATGTTTGAGCCCATTGTTGCAGCCACTGACTTCAACACATATTCATTATTAAAACATATAGGTCATGAAAGTAGAAGGGGCCTAAGTAGGGAAAGATAATGGACTAAAGAAAAGGGAGAGGGGCAAAAAGAAAGAGTAATGGAGAAAAGAAAGAAAATACCATGTATGTTGCCCTTATGGTAAAATGCAAGTAGAAGGGAGAAGATGAGGGAGGAGGTTCGTGAGCAAAATACAATGAAATACAGTGCATGTGTGGAAATGTGATAATGAGACCCATTAAATTGACATTAACTATTACTAACAAAAAAGAAAAAAGTAAACATAATATTGCCATAAAATCCAGCCATTTCACTTTGTCATACATACTCAAGTGAACTGAAAGTAGGGCCTGCAACAGATTTTTATGTGCCCATGTTAATAGCAGTACTATTCTCAATAGCTAAGAGAGGAAGCAACCCAATGTCTATCAGTGGATGGTCAAATACAATATGGTATATAGATCTACTGGAATATGATTCAACTTTGAAAAGTAAGGAGATTCTAACACATACTATGAAACAAATGAAACTTGAGTACACCTTCCTAAATGAAATAAACTAGTTACAAAAAGGAAAATTCTGTATTGGTACACTTACATGCACCACTTTCAGTAGTCTAACTCACAAAGACTGAAAGAGGAATGGTAGCTTTCAGGTGCTGGTGCTATGGTTTAAATGTCTCCTCCAAAATGCTTGTTGAAATCTGATTACCTTTAAGAGGTGGTTGGGTCATGAGTCTACTACCTCATTCATGGGATAAGGTTGTTATTGTAGGAGTACACTTCTAATAAAAGGAGTTCATCCCTACTTTTCTCAAGATCTGTCATATAGGGCACTATGGGTTACCCTCTACCATATTATAACACAGCAAGAAGGCCCTAGACAGATCCAGCATAATGTTCTGGTACTTACTAGATTTCAGATATATAAGAAATAAATTTCTGTTCATTATAAATTACCTAGCAGCAGAAATCAGACCAAGACTACTAGAGAGAAGGGATGGAAAGTTAATATTGTTTAAAGAGTACTGAGTGCTTAGATTAACACCTCTCTCCTCTTGTTGTGCCTGCAGCGGTAGCCCTGTGGCATCCGATCCCGTCAGATCCCGGAAGCTAAGCAGGGTCGGACCTGGTTAGTACCTGGATGGGAGACCGCCTGGGAACACCAGGTGCTGCAGGCTTGGGAGAAGGACCTGGCAACCCCCTCCCAAAAATCAATCTGCCATTGAAAACCCTATGAACAGCAGAGAAGCACTGACAA
>VMDO01011051.1:0-20658 GCA_007922755.1 Pedetes capensis | reverse complement strand
CTCTTGTTGTGGCCAGTAGAATCTGCCTTTACAGTTGCATGAAAATATTTTAATTTATATGATATAGCACTCTCCCCTTATCCACTGGGATATATTCCAAGACCCTCAGTGGATGCCTGGAACTGGGGCTAGCACTGAACCCTGTAAATACCTTTCCCTTCATAACTCAACATGCACTGTGGTTGTAACTTTTGCAGTTTGAGATATGACAGCAAAACCAGCACAAATTTCTTCTTCCTTTTTCACAGTTTCATAGACATAATATTAATTCTTGAAGCAGGTCTTAGCAACCTCAGCACACAATTTTCTTTCCTAAGTCAACAACTGACCTTTTAACATAAAGAAAGCACTTTCCAGCTTCTCTTTGTCATATCTGAGTTGCCAGCATCCAATATTATCAGACATTGGGGCTACTGTTGAGTAAAATAGTAAAATGTGGAGAAATTTGAACCCTTATGCTAATGGCATACCCTGGACAAAAACATGGCTACCCTGGACAAAAGGATGATTTATATTATGGGTGGGATGGAGGTGGATGATGTGAGATGTCATTATGCTACCCAGGATATTATGTAACTTAAAACTTATGGTTTATTTTAGGACTTTTTCATTTAATATTTTCAGACTATAGTTAACTGAGGGTAATTGAAATTACAGGAAATGAATTTCCAGATAAAGAGAGAATTACTTAAAGAGAGAATCAAAACGTCTTTGACTTCCCAATGCTGCTTGATATTATAAATATAATGTTGATGTCACATACATAAAGTATATTTTTATACTCTCACTAGCAACATATTTAAATATTTTCTTTTTATCTACATTGAAGTAATGTTTCACTTATATCAATAAGCTAAATGGCTTGGTATATGGGTAGCAAAGATAGCAAATGGTCATTTGATTAACAGAATTAAGGTTGAATCTACTTTTTCTCGCCGTCAACATAAATGTCCTAGATTTATTTAAGGCAAAGATTGGTCTTCTTACCTAAAATAATTGTACTCCTTTTTTCTACCTGTTCAAATTCTACTCAATTTTTATGGCCTGGCTAAAGACTTAATTTTCTTTACAAAGCATTTCCTTACTCCCCTAGCCCACTCATCTTCCTAAACTCTAATCTCTCTCTAATCATTTGTTGTTATTGTTGTTGTTAGGTGCCATGTAATCATTTAGTGCTTAGTAATAGACTGTCTTGTATTATTTACTATCATTTTATGTTTTAGAATAAACTAAATTATACTAAAAACAAACAATTATTCCAGCCTACAGAATAGTCCAAATAGTGATACAACAAAATCAAATTGTGAACTTGCTTGTTTTCCTTAAAAAGTCTGATGCAACCCAGTATGAATATGGGTTTAAAAACTACTACCAATTTGGATTAGTCAATGAGTTAATTCTAAAAGCTGGATTTTGCAAGTCTAGAGGAATTACATCCTTTTCTCCCACCCCCCCAACACACACACACATACACACTATGCATATCTTAGCATACTCACTCAATCACATATAACTGTGCATAAGCAACAATTATGGAAAGAACTCTCTATGAACTAATACAATGATATTTTCCACCATACACTATGTGTAGTGCATTTTACTGAACTTTATGAATAAAGATTTATCTCATCCACACTCATTCAGAGTCTGTTACACTGATGTTTAGGGCATGCCTCTGGGCACTAAACTGTTGGGTTAATGTGAGAATTTTCCTTTTGAATCGGACACAAAACCATGTTGACCAAAAAATGAGAGAAGGTGGAGAATATTTTTCTTCCTCTTGCAATAAGAAAACATATATCCAACAAACTGAAGAAAACCGAGTTCACTCTTTGTAGTTAAAACTATATATTTGGCCTGGCATAGTGGTGCACACCTGTAATCTCAGAGATTTGGGAGGCAGAGGCAAAAGAATCGCAAATTTGAGACCACAGTCAGCGTGTACAAGTTAGTGAGACTCTGACTCAAAAAAAGTAAAAAATGGGTTGCAGGTGCAGCTCATTGGTAGAGGGCTTGCAGAGCATGCACAAGGCCCTGGGTCCAACCTCCCAGGTACTGCAAATAAAACAAAAAGCCTACATATTACTTTGAATTCAAATTCTTTCTGTTAATACCTAAGATTTATTGAAACTGTATTGTCTGGGTAGGCTCAAGAAAGCTGAATATTATTTCAGGTTTTCAAGCCATATGAGAGAGAAAATAGTGCCTTTAGATTTTCCATTTAAATAGGAAAATTATAGCTTTATATTTGCAACACTAAAGCTAATGCAGTGTCAGCACCTCCGTCAAATTTCGTTGTTCAGCAGTTTATAATTAAGGCAGAAATGTTCACTCCAAATCCAAGCTGGCCTACATAATCTCAAAGAAAATGGGGAAAAGTTATTTTGACCAGTTCTGACTTATAAAAGTAAAAGAGAGGGTGCTTTTACAAAGTACTTTGAGAAGCATCTTTGACAATTTGAGAATGTAACTGGAGATCATTGAGTTGACATTGACATCCTTCATTCTTTTCCTCCTTCCTTCCTTCCTTCTTTCCTTTTTTTTCAGTACTTTGGGGGCTGAACCCGGGGCATCACATATACTTTGAAAATGCTCTACTACTGAGCTGCACCCTCAACCCCTATGGTTTTTTTTTTTTTTTTTTTTTTTTCTTGAGACGAGGTCTTGCTAAGTTGTATAGGCTGCCTCTGGCCTCACACTTGAGATCCTTCTGCTTCTGCCTCCAGAGTCACTGAGATTACAGGAGTGGACCGCCATGCCTGGCTCCTTTCCTCGTTCTTAAAGTTGTAGAAATGACCCAAATTCTATGATGTCAACTCAGCATCAGTAGTATCATAACTATTTTCAGGAAATTCTTCATCAGAACTAATTTCCGTATCAGACAGAATTACCATTCATAGAGAAAAAAACTATATTGGAAAATAAGGATAAATAGGAAAGGATTTCTCATGAGGGCACCACAAACTTTTAGATCCATTTTTATCCTTTAAGTAAAATCTCTCTACTGCACCGTATACTCACATATAAAATGAAAAAAAATTTTTTTTCCATTTTTAAAGTAGTAGCAGGTGGAATTTCCAGGAACAACCTTTCTTTTGTCAAATGCCTGTCTCAATTTAGAAACAGTTGCAAGTGGCAAGAGTGATTGGGCTCCCCACTTGCTGAAGGTAGGTGTTGGTCAGGGGAGTGAGGAGCTAGTCAGTTACTGGATCTTACTTAATTTGAAGTCATTTCGTACACTTGTGGTAACTTGTGGATAAGCAAGCAAGCCTTCATTGCTCTTTGTACACCTTCAAATGTATCAAAACTTTGACACAGTGGTTTCAGGAAATTACATAAGAAAATCATCCTCTCTTATCTGTAGAAGGCTATTTTTACATTGATTGTTGTTCTAGACACTCCATGTCTGTTTTCACTCAAGATTTATTAAAGCCTTAGCACAGGTCAGGCCACAGATGATTTGACAAGATTCCTGTCCCTTAGAAGATGTCAAGAGGAAGCCAACGGTTCATAGGGACAACTCCAGTACCCTTGTGAAGTGACATCTGTATGAAATCACTAAAAAGGGTCCTGAGGTGTCAGAGCTGCACCTCTTCTCAACACGCATCTGTCACCACCCTTTGAAATCTCACTGCCTCACCTGGCGGGCGTTCCCTGCCTTTTGTCAGTGTTTCAGTCATTTATCAAGCAGTTCCTGCTCAGTGAGACGGCCCTGGGTCATTTAGTGAGAACGAGTCTTGGAGAGCGAAACCCACCTGCGAGAGCAAGTGAAGTACAACCGCATTTTCCCAGAGAGGGCTGCAGTGGTGCCTGGAAGGGACGGCGAGCCTGTGGGCAGTGCCTGCGGGGTCTGGCGGGGCTTCTGGCTTTGTCCTGGGCAGAGAGGATTTAAAGGGCTGAAGGCTCACCTGATTGAAGTGTGCGGCTATGAGCGAAGGTTCCCATATCTTAGAACTGTTGCTCACAGTCCCGCCTTTCTCCTTCTTGGGTGCCATGCAAAGGACGGGAGGAGCTTAGGCCTCGACTCTGCCTGAGGCCCCACCTAAGCGTCCCCGCTGCCATAGTAACAGAGGCCCCGAGCAGTTCCTGAAGGAATTCAGCTCCCCTCCCCCAAACCTGTTCTGGACCGTACTGCCAACCGCTTCCGTTCCCATAGCAACGAAGTTTCCCAACTAGTAACAGCTGGGGGGTAGAGGGGGGGTTGGCGGAGGGGTGTGGGGAGAGGTGCGACTCCTAGGAACCCTGGGTAAATGTGAGGATTTTCCAGCAGGAAAGTTGTGCAGTGGACAAGGACAAGACGAGGCTGGCCTATGGCGGGTCAGGATATTTTTATTCATTTCGGTTCTGTTGCCTTTGGGAGATGAGGCTGAGGTATTCTCCCGGCAGCCTAAGAGCTGAAATATTGTCTGGAAACGCAGAATCTGCGACATTCCGTTCAGACACTCCTCCACCAAGACATCTTCGGGTCTTGTGTAACCTTGAATGAAGCACTGACCTAGGAGGCAGCCCCGGGCGATTTTCAGCCACGCTGATCTGCCCCAAAGGCTTCTTTATAAGAAGTTGAATTTGTCTCCTCCTGCCTCGCCCTCTGCTTTGGTCTAAGTTCTGTCTCCCAGGTGGGCTTAATTACTCTTCCACTCCATCCTTTATCTAGTTGTAGATGGAATTAATACTTGCCTATATCTGTATTTTTTTCTGTCTTCTCTGCCCAAACAGCTCTAATTCCCTTAAACTGTCTTCCACTGACAAGTAGAACCTTTCTTTTTTCCCTTTTCCTACTCCACACTCATCAATATTTAAACTATCCTGTTTAGACAGATTCTTCAAAATAATAATGATATTAATAACAACTATTGATTCTTGGGCACTGGTTGTATGTGTTAACCTAAGTAAAACAACCAGAGATCTCCAAAGAATTATGAAGTTATGATATCTATTTGGGAAGAGCAGAGCATTGCAGCAGGAATACAGGTACCAATGTGAATTATTAGTCAAAGTGGTTGATGCAAAGGGAAGTTTTGAAAGACAAAAATGAAGATTACACAGACATTTTATAAAACAGTATTCTTTGGCCTCAGTGATTAATAATGAGAGTGACTTCAATCCAAAGTCAGACAGACAATGCATCTTTTGTGATAGTTACAAAGAATTATATGTAAGAACACTTTCTTCCTTACCTTTTGGTTTTATTTACTTTGTTGTTGTCAGTGTTGACACAACCAATTCCATTTCATTTCTGTTTTCCTAATTCCTTCACATTTGTTAAATACATAATTATTTCCTTTAATTATCACAAAACTGTTATCCTAAATCCCATTGTGTATGATTGATAGTGTCCGGATTAGAATCCAGGGTTACCTAATTCCAAATTCAGCATGCTTCACCTCTATACTACAACTGTTTTAGGCCAGCCAAAATGAGAGATACCACAATTTAGGGGCTAGAGTTCAATGGAAAAAAAATTATTTTGATGGGACAAATGATGACACAGGCAGAGTTCAACCACAGATGTTTTGCTGTCTCTTTAGTTCATGGAAAATGCAGTGCTGACCAGTACTTAGATGCCCACAAGGCCCTACTCTGTGCCTAAAGATGAGATACTTTAAAAAACTGAAAATAGATCTACTGTATGACCCAGCTATAACACTATTGGTAATATACCCAAAGGGAGATGTCAGTAACTAAAACTATACTATTTGAAGAATATTCTTTCACTTTGGCAGGGTTACTCTTGATTTGTTTGATTTAGTGTTTCCAGTAAGGTTTTGCATTTAACATGCTTAGTTCAAGGACTGTCCACAGAGACACCTGCATCTCCATGTTCAATGCAGCACTTTTCACAATAACAAGGATATGGAATCAACCAAAGTGCCCTTCAACAGAAGAATGGATAAAAATAAAACAATGGTACGTATACACAATGGAATACTACTCAGCAATTAAGAAAAATAAAATAAGGTCATTCGCAGCAAAATGGATGGAATTAGAGAAAATTATTCTAAGTGAACGAGCACAAGCTCAGAAAGAGAAACACCACATGTTCTCACTCATATGTGGGAGCTGAATCAAAATTATAGGAAGGAAAAATCCTATTCAAAGGTCAGATCAAAATAAAACAAACAAAAAAGCTAAGAATGTAAATGGTCTAGAAAATGCATGCAATTGTTCTGACAAGATAAAAACAAAGTTCACTACAGGAAAAATTTCTACCTTAAACAGAACTGGACCCAAGGACATATAGAAAAATATTACCAAGTAAATGATAGAGAAGACTTAGATGGGGAGGGGGGGGAGCATAGGGGAGGGTAAGGGGGAACCTATATGAATAATGTACATCAAAATGCATATATGGAAATGTCACAATGAAAAGCATGTAAGAATGAATCACATTAAGATGTACATTAAAATTTTCAAAAAAAGAAAAAAAAAAAAGAAAAAAGAAAAAGAAAAGAAAGAAAGAAAAAGAAAAGATGAGATACTTCACTATCCCAATGGGTCAGGTGTTAAGTTTGTGACCTGCAGCTTAACTCTATTTAGCACAACCCCGCCTCCTATGTGACCTTCTACAAGGGAAAGCTGCTCTGACCCTTTCAATTGCTTCCTTTGAGGAAGAAATTGTGAGGGCTAGAGGTGGGGATAATCCTCAAAACTCCAACATTATTGGTTATTTTCATTTGAGAGTCTAATGGTAGTAGCTAGCTTTTCTGAAACTGCCTGAGAAGAAACAACCTTGCTACTCTCAAGTAGATAGTCTATAATGCCAGCACAAAGATCTAGCATGACCTATGAATTCTGATCTCACTTTTTACCTTGCTTTCTACTTGCTTGTATAATACATTGTTTCACTTCTTTATCCAGTAAATAGATTTGTTGCTTTAAACAATTGGCTTGTATACTGAAGTAATACAACAAACTAGTCTGCCACTGTCATGTATACTTAGAAAAATTTTTGCCATTTTTTTCAGAAGACAAACCAACAAGATCCATTGCCTAGCTATATTTAGCCATAAATTGTAATTTTTCCAATGATTTCAAGAAATTGAGCATTTTAATGGGCCAAAATAAAGTTTTTTAGGCTGGAAGAATACACTTCTTTCTTTTTTAAGAATATATTTCTAATATAATCTTTTATAGTTTCCTTTGTAAAGTCAAGCAGCAACCAAGAAATCAAAAGATACATTGCACTGGGAAAAGTGGCTGCAAAAGACCTCTTTAAAGTGCTGAAAAGTAAAGATGTCACACTGAAGACAAAGGTGCGCCTGACTCATGCCATGGTATTTTTAGTCACGTCATACAATCATGAAAACTGGACATTGAATAAAGGAGACAGGAAACAATTGATACTTTTGAGTTATAGTGCTGGGGATGAATATTGAATATACTATCCACTGCAAAAAGAAACAACAGATCTATCCTAGAAGAAGTGCAATCAGAGTGCTCCTTGGAAGCAAGGATGGATAGAATGGATCTTACATATTTTGGACATGTCATCAGCAGAGACAAATCCCTGGAGAAGGATATCATGTTTGGGAGAGTAGCAGATAAATGAAAAAGAGGAAGACCCACCACTAGATGGATTGATACAGTGTCTGCAACAATGGGCTTAAATATAAGTAATATAGTGTGCCTGGCACAGAATCGGGGAGTATTTTGTTCTGTGGTACATAGGGTCACTCTAAGTCAGACCCGACCAGATGGCACCTAACAACAACAACAAACCAGAATAAATTTAAATATAGAAGGTTTTCTAAAACTGATATAAGGAATTTAAAATAAAGGCTTTATTATAGAATGCTTTTTGCCTAGTTTTAGCCTTTTTCATTATTCTAGGGAAAGTGGTACTCCTGATAATTTATGATGCAAAATAGGAAGACATTATACAGTAACCAAATTTATGGGAGGTTTCATCATAGAATTGGTCTGTTTAATTTCAGAACATAGGTGTGAATGACAATGTTCATAGTTTTAAGAAGCAAAGGCCATTCAGCCAAAAAGAGACCCTGCCAAGAGCAGAAAAAAAAAGCATTACCATCTGTCATACATTTATGCTTTTTGGGGGTAATAAATTGTTTCCCCCACTAAATATAAGTTGAAACTTTATAAGCATATACTTTACTAAATAAATTTTCCCATATGTCAGTAACTAAAACAAACTATACTATTTGAAGAATTTTCTTTCACTTTGGCAGGGTTACTCTTGATTTGTTTGATTTAGTGTTTCCAGTAAGGTTTTGCATTTAACATGCTTAGTTCAAGGACTGTCTACTTTAGGGATGCACTGTTTCTTTAGGGTACTATAATTGCTGAATAAATTATTTCTTCAAGTTTTGTACTTTGATCTTATAGTATTTAGTGAACTCTTACTCAGGTATATAGTCAACTATACTCCATTTCACACCTGGAAAGCTCTAGCCAGTTATTAATACATCAAATATTTCCACTGGTAAGAGCTAACATCAGGAGGTATGGAACAATTTACTTATGGGCCAAGATTCTACGTATTCAGAATCCATTTAGTTGCAGCAACCAGGTATCTTTGGTTTAGAACACCTTACAGGTATCTATTGATTTCTTCAGTTGGTATCCTATATCCAAGAACACTTTTCACTGTCTTTCTGTCTTATCTAAACCATGATATTTGCATTTCTAACCTTCAAAATAGAATACGATAGTGCAGTGTCTTTGGGTCTTTATTGTGTGTAATGCTGAGGACTAGATCTCTTTCAGCGACAAGGTCCAAAACATATGGAGGATATTACACCTGCATTCAATGGTCAACATTAGCTTTCTAGTAAGTCTTGAGTGCAATTTAAATTTAAAGTGTTGACTTTAATCTTTAAAGCTCCTCATTGTTTAGAAGCCAGTTACTCGAGATATCACATCTCTCCCTATGCATCATTGTGGCAATTAAAAGTAGCAGCAGCACTTGTAGACCTGAGTGAGTTGTGGGAAACCTGGGAGTAGGGTCAATTTCTAAAGAACTTCCCTAAGAACCTCTGTTTGTGTTAGTGACAAAAGCAATATTTACACTTTTGGCCTTGAATATTTTGTTACCTACCTGTAAGTGTATGGAATCATAATTAAGTGCTGTTGATTTAATTGATATGTTATTTGTGGCAAAAGAGTTTTGAATACTAAATATATTTTTGTGAGTCAGAAAAAATAATAATTGTCCATATTAAAATAGTCAAAGCTAAAATTCATCTGTTTTGTATTTGTTACTGTGGGATTTTTCACTCTAGTGTTCTCTCACTCTAATTTTTCTTTGAAACTAACTTTAAATATTTTCAGTGAAGGGACTTGCCCTTAATTCCTTGGGGGAACATTTCAAAATCCATAATTTATAGTAAGTTATTTCTCTAAATGGTTAGCTATATCTTTGATTTCTTAATGGTTTATCAGGTGTCTGTTATTTATAAATTTTTGTTATGTTAAATAATAAGTTTCTTTTTTTGTTTTGTTCAACTAAAAGCTATGGTTGAGGTGAACCTATTTCAGTCAAATAGATTATACCAATTCATGCTATCCCAGACTACTGAGCAATCCTTTGGGAGGGAAAGATGTTTGGTAATAGAGCATCAAGGAACCAATAACATTATATATGATGGCTTGGATAAAGAATGACATCCACTACCTTTCAACTTCTTTCTGCTTCCTAGCCTGACCCTCAACCTTCCTTGAAAATTCAAGGTACCACTAGGAATGTGTCCAAATGACTTCCAAAGAAATTTGTGTATGACTATAATCTTGCAAATATCAAATACATCTGTGCACAGTTACCTTTTTGATATCTTACCACATATGCCAGTCCATGGTTCCATGAATCAAGTTTGCTTTTTCCAGTTTCCAGTTTTTGTGTCCATTCTGTGTTGAAGGGATCCCAGTTAAAGGCTCTCTGTAGGTACTGCAGTGCCTCACTTACTGAGAAAGGGTATTGTTCAGTGGGACCAAAGTACTTCATTTCCTCTTATCTTTCAGACCCAGAGATCATTTATATGCCCAATAAATTTTAAATGTTCTTCTTAGATTTCTTCTGCCTTCTAAATGAAGTATTTTATATCATAGTCATCTTCCTATAAGAAAATAAGCTTATCTGATAAAATTTTATTTCATAGTTCACTGGTGTCATATTTGTAGGAATGGGAAATGTCTTTGGTCTTAGACAGGTTGAGGTTGTGTACCCTTCAGACATCCAACCACATAAAGTAGGTAGTTGGATACCTGGGCCCGGTTCTTAATGAAAGATTGCCATTGTTGTTAGGTGCTATGGAGTTGGCATCTAACTCATAGCAACCCTACATACCATAGGGGAAACACTATTGTCAGTGCTTCTCTGCTGTTCATAGGGTTTTCAATGGCTGATTGTTTTGGGGAGTGGATTGCTGGGTCCTTCTCCCAAGCCTACAGCACCTGATATTCCCAGGTGGTCTCCCATCTAAGTACTAACCAGGCCTGACCCTGCTTAGCTTGCAAGATCTGATGGGATTGGAAGCCACAGTGGTACGGCTACAGGCTAGTAAAGGATTGGTTAGTTGGTAGGTGCTGTCAAATTGTGTCTGACTCATAGCAGCCCTCATAGAGTTTTAAATGGCTGATTGTTTTGGGATTGCCTCCAGAGAAGATTGTCACATCCTTCTCCCTTTATTTGCAGTGCTGGGAATTGAACCCAGGACTTCAGAGACTGCAGAGCAGTACTCTACCAACTGACCTAAATCCCAGCCCCTAGTGAAGGATAGATATGGATAAATCAACTGTATATCCTATATGTAGCAACTGAAATTGAGTACCATGGGTTTGCCTGGAAAGCTCTGAGGGAGCAGAGGAACAGGACTAGAGGCTGAACACTTGGTTTATGGCTATGAAGATGATGAGCAAACTTGTGAGCAATTAAGTGGCCAAAGAGGTCATGTCACTAAAGCCAAGGGACAGGATGAGGACCTGTCTAGGATGAGTCCTGAATGCTGCTGAGATATCAGGTAAACAAAAATTGAGAAATATTTGCTGGATTTAGCAAAGAGGAGGTCAGCGGTAGTTGTTGTTGTTATTAGGTGCTATTGAGTTGTGTCTGATTCATAGTGACCCTCATGGGGTTTTCAATGGCTGATTGTTTCTGGATTGCCTCGGGAGTGGATTGCCACATCCTTCTCCCATTTTTGCAGTGCCAGAGATCAAATCTAGGACCTCAGAGACTATAGAGCAGCACTCTATGAACTGAGCTAAATCCAAGCCACCACCAGTAGTAGTTAGCTATGGTTAAAGTTGTTTGGAAAATGGCAACAGTGTTCATTTGAATGTAGTTCCTATGTAGAAACTTTTTCCTGATGTTCTTGGGTCAAACTAATATTTAAGAGTGGATTTTAAAATTGCACCTTTAATTGTTTAATATGCAGTGAATTCTTTGAACAATTGTATCTATTGCATCATATAATTTTTATTGTATATTTTGTCTTATTGGAAACTTTAAAAAAAATTTAGATATGTATGGGCATGGGCTTGTATGTGAAGTACAAAGAAATATTCCCAGTATTGGTGTCTTAAGTTTTTAAGAGGTTTTATAGAGTTTCAGTGAAAACTGAGAATTATTTCTAGTAAGAAAAATTAGGAAGGAAACCATCTTATTGAAATTTACTTTATGTTTTGTGATGACATAAGTGTAAAAAGGAGAGATGAGACTTTGCTATATTGAGGAAAAGGCCCTCTTCTGCATTCTGTCCCCTTTTGAATGTGAATTCTAAGAAAAAGGTTCTACATTTTCATTGTTAAAAATGGAACCTGGCCTGTTAAAAAATAAATATAAAGAATACGAGGAAAAAGAAAATCCTTGTAGTCAAACATTAGGATGCAAAGGAAGATTAATAGAAAAGACTCATTCGAAAATAAAACAATCCCAGCCAACACACAGGTCTTATCAGCCTACCAAATATTGCTTTTAAAGTTGGTGGTATAAGCTGCTTTCTATATCTCATTCTATTTCTGACTGAATCTATTCAGGTTTTCCACCATTTCCTTTATGGGAACCAACTGTTTCTAACTTTGCCTACCCAAATAGTAGCTTCATTGACTCTTTCTTATAGTTCAACTCTCTACTATGTTAAACAAAATACAACTTCATTCTCTGCCTGTTGTGCTTCAATTGTGCTTTTCTTTTTCTTCTGTGAGTAGCAATACCTTCCTTATTCATCCGTAGTTCTTATTTCTTAGCTTAACTATAATATTTAGGCTTCTACTTTTGTTCACAATCAATTTATACAATTTTCCACTCATTCTCACTTTAAAAATTATTATTTTTGCATAACCCTATGCACTTCACCTGAGCCAGCTCTCTCAATCCTTTAGAGTGTGGTCATTTTCCCCTTCTATACTTTGTGGTGGATTGGGATTTAGCTCAGTTGGTAGAGCACTGCTCTGCAGTCTCTGAAGTCCAGAGTTTGATTCCCAGCACTGCAAAAATGGGAGCAGGAAGTGGCAATCCACTCCCTAGGCAATCCTGAAAAATTCAGCTATTGAAAACCCTATAAGGGTCGCTGTGAGTTGGACATGACTTGATGGTACCTAACAACAATAGCACCATACTTTGGGTTAATAATCATTGGCAATTTATCTCACTAAGTAAATTACTAAATTTTATTCAAGTAGTTTTTATAAAGCTTTAAATTACTCATATTTATACCCATAATCTCTTCTCCCACTTCCTGAACTCTGATAAAAGTCTGAAACCCTCTTAAGCTATTTGTTATCATACAGCTGAGAGGCATTCCCAGAGATCATCATGTGCCAAGGGGACAACATTCTTTTTCCTGGGTTCACTTCCCTGCTCCACATCTTGCTGGCTATGTGATGACCTTGAGCACATTTCTTAACCTTTCCTTACTTTAGTTTCTTTATGAAATGGGAATAATCATGTTTGTATTATGGGCTTCTTATGAAAATTAAAGTAGTAGATATAACTGCTCAGAACATTCCATGTTCCAATTATTAATGGATGTTTGCAGTTGCTCCTCCTCATTTTGAGTCATGACATATCAACAATTGGAGGTCCCTGGGGCTTTACTCCATTGCTGTCATTAAGGTCGACTCTACTTTGAAGAGGCAACTCTTCCCAAGTTGTCTTTTGAGTGCTTTCCAACCCGGGGGGCTCATTTTTTGGCACTATATCTGAGAGTGTTTCTCTGTTATTCATAGGATTTTCAATGGTTAATTTTTTCAGGAGTAGGCAACCAGCTCCTACTCTCTACTCTGTCTTAGTCTGGAAGCTCAGCCGAAACTTGTCCACCATGGATGATCCTGCTGGTATCCGTAATGCTGGTGGCATAGCTTTCAGCATCACAGCAACACAGGCTCCTACAGTACAGTAAACTGACAGATGTAGCACTGGAGGCATTTGCTCACTTGTTTATGCCAAGAGATTTGGGAACCAGCTACCTGGCTAATTTACTGGAAGAGATCTACATTTGTGCCTATTCCCAAGAAAGGGCATTCAATCTAACATGGAAACTATTGACCAGGAGGCAGTCCTTGGAAAAGAACAAGGAAACACTGTCTGTTTTAAAGTTGAGAAAGGTATGTATCAGGGTTGTATCCTTTCCCCACATCTCTTCAATCTATGTTGCTGGGCAAATAATCCAAGAAGCTGGACTTTATAAAGAACACAGTATCATGATTGGAGGAAGACTCATTAACAACCTTCACTATGCAGATGACACAATTCTGCTTGCTGAAAGTGAAGAGGATTTGAAACATTTACTAATGAAGATCAAAGAACACAGCCTTCAGTGTGGATTGTGACTCAACATCAAGAAAACAAAAATCCTTACAACTGGGTCACTAAACAACTTCATGATAAATGGAAAAAAATGAGGTTGTATTATATTTTACTTTACCTGGTTCTATAATCAATACCCATGGAAGCAGCAGACAAGAAACCAAATGACACATTGCATTGGGAAAAGTTGCTGCAAAAGATTTCTTTAAAGTGTTGAAAAATAAAGATGTCATATTGAAGACAAAGGTGTGCCTGACTCATGCCATGGTATTTTCAGTCACATCTTATGATTGCCAAAGCTGGACATTGAATAAGGGAGACAGTAAAGAATCAATGCTTTTGAATTATGGTGCTGGAGATTAATATTGAATATACCATGCACTGCAAAAAGAAGCAACAGATATGTCCTAGAAGAAGTGCAACCCGAGTGCTCCTTGGAAGCTAGGATGGCTAGACTGTACCTGATGTATTTTGGACATGTATCAGGAGGGACCAATCCCTGGAGAAGGACATCATGTTTGGGAGAGTTGCAGGTCAATGAAAAAGAGGAAAGTCCTCAAGTAGATGGATTGACACAGTGTCTGCAACAGAGGGCTTAAACACAAGTAAGATTGTGTGCCCATCACAGAATCAGAGTGTTTTGTTCTGTTGTATGTAGGGTCACTATGAGTCAGATCTGATTCAATGGCACCTAACAACAACAACAACAACAACAACAACAACAACAACAACATTATTAACTAATAGTTTTACCTTATCCCCTTTTTCTGTTCTAAGATCCTATCTAGGACAATGCATTGTGTTTAGATTTTTCCATAGGCTCCTCTATATTGATGGTTTTTCAGACTTTCCTTGTTTATGATGACCTTAAAATTTTTGAGATGACAAGATATTTTGTGTAATGTCCCTCAACATTGGTTCATATAATTATTTTCCCCTCATAGTTAGTCTGGGGTCATGGGATTGGGGAGAAAACCAAAGATATTAAGTGTCATTCCCATCACATCTATCAATGGTACATAATATCAACATGAATTATCATTGGTGATGTTAACCTTGATCACCTGGCTCAGGTAGTGATTGTCAGGTTTCTCCTCTGCAAAAAAGACATGGCTCCTCAATTGTCCATAGAGTACTTTTTGGAAGGAAGTCATTGTGTTCAGTCCACGGTTAAAGTATGGGGAATTATGCTCCAACCTCTTTTAGAGGGGTAATATTCATAGAGATAATTTGGAATTCTTCTGTATGGGACATTTTAAAATTCTTCTACATTTATATCAGTAAGTACCCATAGATTTTTATCTTGCTCTTTATGTTATATTCCAATATAGATTTTGGGGGTTATGTTGTTGGTGGTGTTGTTAGGTGCCATCGAGTCAGTATCTGATTCATAGCAACCCTGCATACAACAGGCGAAACACTATTGTCAGTGCTTCTCTGCTATTCATAGGGTTTTCAATGGTGGATTGATTTGTGGGAGTGGGTTGCTGGGTCCTTCTCCCTTTGGGGGTTATATTCCAAGTATAATCCAATATTTATTTATTTTGAAGTTCAGTTGTTCTAGCTTTGACTTTGACATTTGGGAGCTCTTTTAGTTGGATCTCCTTGTTTTGTTTTGTTTTGTTTTTTTGTTTGTAGTTACTTTGTTTTGCTTTGTTTCATTTTCTGTGTTTTTTCTCCCTCCTATTTCTTTACTTTCTAGTATGATAAGACGCTCCAGGTTCATTTTGTGTATTCTCTGTGTCAGGCCTAGAAGCAGCCATTTTTCTAAGGAGCTCTGATACCTTTAATTGAAGAAGGGTTTTAGAAACCCGTATCTAGGCACTGAGCATTCTCATTGCTAATGGTGTGTCTTGTTTCTAGGCCCTCTCAGTGGATATATTTAAGAAATCAACTTGTATACAAACCTGCACACATAGTTATTTGCTTATTCATCTGTGTTTGTATTAAGGCAAACAGGAGTTCATATTAATGTTATCCCTCTAATCTAGTACCACACGATTCCTTCTAGCCTTTTCATATTTTATTATCTATTCATTCATTCACTCCCTTAATAAATGTGTAGTGTTTACTATATGCTAGTCCCCATGCTCAGCACAGAGGAGCAGAGAACATAGTGGAAACCATCCTTATTCTCATGTGGTTTAGAATTCAGTTTTCACCTTAAATTTTACTTTAGTTCTTTGCTACTACAAGTGAATGACACCATTCATAATAGTCTATTTTCACACCTCTGTGTTTTTTCCCCGCCATATGCCATTCCCCCACTTTCAAGAATGTGTTTGTGTGACTTTCTGTTGAGCATCCATTTCTCTCTTTGCACTCATTTTTATTCTCATTTATTTGTCTTCTGAGATTTTTTTACCTTTAAATAAAACACTCCAGGAAAAAAGTGGTGGGGATACTTGATACACACATTGCCATTTTAACTGGATGTCACATTTAGAAGCACTTGTCTCATTTTTGATTACAGAATTCCTTGAAGAGTGATTGGGTATAACCAAAGAGCTTTGCCTAGAGTGGCATCTTGTGATTGCTACTGACATGTATGAATCTCTATGGGGTTTGTCATTGAGAAGGACCTGCATGGTCTATTTACCTGCTGCTATCTGGAATTGGTTGGGATTTAGCTCAGTTGGTAGAGCACTGCGCTGCAGTCTCTGAGGTCCTGAGTTCAATTCCCAGCACCACAAAAATGGGAGAAGGGCCTGGCAATCCACTCCCAAGGCAATCCCGAAACACTCAGCCATTGAAAACCCTATGAGGGTCGCTATGAGTCGGATACCGACTCGACGGCACCTAACAACAACAATAACATCTGGAATTGGAGACCATGAATTACTCTCCCACAAAGATAGACAGTCTCTACTGATGCGAAACTCTGTAGAACCTCTGATTTTAGTGCTTTTCCTTACTACTTACTGAAAAGAAAATCCCTTACCATCTTTATATATTGTTACATTTCATAAATGTTTTAATTACTATACTGTAAGTTAAATTCTACCCAATAGATGTTATACTTTGAAGGAAATTAAAGTTATCTTTATTTATGTAGGAAATTCGCTTGTAATTTTATTTTCCATACTGTCATAATTTAGTTTTGATAACAAAGTCATAATAGGCTTTAAAATGAATGAGGCAAGCAGGTACCATGGTACATACTTGTAATCCCAGAAAGTTGGGAGATCAAGTCAGGAGGATCACAAGTTTGAAGCCAGAGGCAGCCTGTACAATTTAGCAAGACCTTGTTTCAAAATAAAAAATAGAAAGAGTGCTGGGGATGTGGCTTAGTAGTAGAACAATTGCCTACCATGCACATGGCCCACAGGTCAACATCCCCTTTACTGGGGGTGGGAGAGGATGGAGTAGTATTTCCTCTTTTTTTGGTTCCTGAAGGAGTTTGTGTCAGACTGAGGTGATCAGCTCCTAGATGGTTTGGGATAGACTGCCTATCAAAACTGGTGCTTTGTTGTTGTTGTTTTAAAAATATACTTACCTACTGATTTGATTTTCTTAATGGTTTTAACACTATTTAGAGTTTCCAGGTACTCTTGAGTTTATTTTAATCAGTTAGATTTTCTAAGAATTTTTCCATTTCTCTTGCTTTTACAAATAATGATAGGAAGTTGTTATAATATTCTTCCATCATCATTTTATCATTGAAGGTCTGTAATCATATCTCCTTTATTCTGAAGGTTCTTATGTTTGCCTTCTGTCTTTTTTCTTCGTATCTTTCTAGAGATTTGTTAATTGTACTTATCTTCCTGATAATAGCTTAGAATTTTTTGATCCTTTCTATTACACCTTTGTTTTCTATTTCATTATTTTTGCCCTTATCTTTGTTATCTTCTTACTTCTATTTCCTATTTTTTTCCTTTTATTGATAAATTTCAGTGGAGTACATAGTAATAAGGCATTTGCTATTTCCATTGTGCAACTATGGCATTGCTTTTGGTTACACATTCATCAACATACAAGGTTTGTGGAACACTTTGATTAATATATAGTAAAGTTCATATGCAATTATGGGTTATATTCCCCTATTTTTCTCATGCATTCATAAAGTCGCATCATTTACAATGAGATTATCCTCTCCCCTTTATCCCTTTAAATTATTCTCCCTCTGCTTCCTACCTTCCACAACCTTTCCTTTCCCTTCCCTAAACACCCCTCCCCTTATTTCTACTCTGCTTATTTTTTTTCCTTTCTTAGCTCAGATTTATAAAGTAGGATACTTAGCCTACTTTTAACCTTTTAAATTTGTTATTATAATAACTAAGGAAGCCCTCATTTTTCACTCTAATTATGACTTTAGCTTATAAACTTTAATATGCAGAGCTTTTTATTGTCTAGTGCATTTATAATTTCTAATTTTCATTTTAGTTTGTTTTTGGATCCATGAGTTATTGTCATTATGATTTTGTTTTCAAATGTGTGGATTTCCCTGTAGTTAGCTCTTTATATGTATTTATACTTAATTGTATTATGATTTGTTTGTTTTGAAGGATGTTAGTTCTTAGAAACTTATTGACATGTACCTTTTGGCTAATTCTCTTCTAAATTTTGTAAACTTTTTATGAATACTTAAAATGAGTACATATTTCCCAATCATTGGAGAGAAGCATTCTATGCATATATATAAGATTGAGCTTATATTATTTAATTTTTCAATACTTATTGATTTTTTGCTTGGTTGATCTATCAGTTATTCAGAAAGGTGTGTTAAAATATGTCACATTGAAGGTGGGTTTATATATAAACAATCCCTGAGATTTTATCATATTTTGCCTTTTATTTGTTGAAGCTGTGTTATTTGGTCTAAACAGTGTGAGTTGTTATATATTTATAGTGATATAAAATCTATCATTATATAGTAATTATTTTGCTTCTTTTATTAATAAGGCTACTCTTCTATTGGGTAATTTCTTCCAGGTGTATCTAACACAGTCTAGAAAAGTTTTTCTATAATTTAGATTTTAGAGTAATTATTATTATCAGTTTATTTCTATCAATAAAACTTTCTTATGCTTTTACATTTATTTATTTATTTATTTATTTATTTATTTATTTATTTATTATTTTTTGTGGTACTAGGGGTTGAACCCAGGGCCTCACAGCTACTCTGCAAGTGCTCTATCACTGGGCTACATTCCTAGACCATTTTTTAGTTTTTATTTAGTTTTTATTTAGTATTTATTTAGTTTTTATTTAGTTTTATTAGTATTTATTTATTTATTTCTGCTTATGCCTTGAATCTGAGATCCTCCTGCCTCTGCCTCCAGAGTTGGTGGAATTACAGATGTCAGCCATCACACCTGGCCCTTGTTCTGCTTTTTTCTGGCTATATTTTATGTTTCCCCCTAGTTTCTTGCCATTTTAGTATTTTTTAATTTAATGAGGCTTTTTATTGCTTCATTTTTACTATCTACTAGTTTACTTTGGGCTGAGACTTAGCTCAGATGGTAGAGTGCTGCTTTGTGCTCTCTGACACCCCAGATTTGATCTCTAGAACCCTCTCCAAAATGAGAGAAAGACCCGGCAGCCTACTCCCAAAACAATCCCCCAAACAATCAGCCATTGAAAAATCTATCAATGGCAGAGAAGGTGTTGGGAAGTGTTTCATTCTGTTCATATAGAGTCACTAAGACTTGGACCCCACTCAAGGGCACTTAACAGCAACAACAAATTCACTTATTTACTTATAAATTACTTATAAATCTTAATGTTCACAGTTAATTAAAAAAAAACATTCTCCCAAATGTCAAGGACTTTAAAGCATTTTAAATGCTTCCATCACCTTCTGGTATCTATGCTACTTTTGGCCAGTATTTAGTTCCATTTTTTCCCTTCTCCCAACAAGATAGTCAACATTTGTTAAGACCACCTAGATTTCATCCTTTGTACACTTTCTTCTTTCAGTTCAGATCTTTCCTTTTATATAATTTCCCTTCTTTGTTCATTTTAACCTTTATAAGTTATTTTAATGAAAACCTGTTAGAGCTAAAATATTTTAGTTTATATTTATATGGAAAAGCCTCATGATATTAAGTTCTTGAAAGATAATTTCATTTGACATACAATTCTAAGCTGATATTTATTTTCTCACAGAATATTGAAGAAATTATTTTCCAATTTTCTGGCTTCTGTTTTTGTTGACAAGTCAGCAATAAATTTGTTTCTTGTTTCTTCTTATGCAGTCCTTATATTCTTTCTGTCTTTTTAAGAATATTCTCATTGCCTTTGGTTTTCTGCAGTCATATATCTAGTTATGGATTATTTATTATGTATATTGTTTGGAATTCATTCTGCTTCCTGAAGCTGCCAATTAATATCTTTAATAAATTTTATAAAAGTTCTCAGAAGTTTTATCTTCAGATATTTTTTCTCATCTATTTTTTTTATTATGTTCATTTGGAACTCCAAGATATACGTTAAAAGTTCTTACTGTATTCTGAAATTTGTTGTTGTTGTTAGGTGCCGTCGAGTCGAGTCCGATTCATAGCGACCCTATGTATAGCAGATCGAAACACTTGCCGATTCTGTGCCAGGCAAACCATCTTATTTATGTTTAAGCCCATTGTTGCAGACACTGTGTTAATCCATCTGGTGGAGGGTTTTCCTCTTTTCCGTTGACCTGCCACTCTTCCAAACATGATGTCCTTCTCCAGGGATTGATCTCTCCTGACTACATGTCCGTAATATGTAAGACACAGTTTGGCCATTTTTGCTTCCAAGGAGCACTCTGGTTGTACCTCTTCTAGGACAGATCTGTTGGTTCTTTTGGCAGTCCATGGTATATTCAATAGACGTCTCCAGCACCACAATTCAAAAGCATCAATTCTTTTTCTGTCTCTCTTGTTCAATGTCCAGCTTTCACAACCATATGATGCCACTGA
>VMDO01011050.1:0-68675 GCA_007922755.1 Pedetes capensis | reverse complement strand
TCTAAGTTTTAATAAGTGAGTGGAAGTCTATAGAAATAAAGAAGAAGATTAATAAATAAAGAATAGGAATAAGAAAATAAAGAAAATAAAGAATAAGAATAAGAACAAGAATAAGAATAAGAATAAAGAAGAATAAAAAATAAGAATAAAGAAGAAGAAAAACTAAATGAAAGAAAGAAATGAACAGTTATTATGAAACTGTTCTACCAATTTTGTTCACTATTAAATAATAATAAAATACATAAACATGACATTAATTGTAGGATATAAATAAAGATCCATCAGAATGTGCATCTATAGAAGACATACTAAATAACTCAGGACAGTGGATTAGTATCGTGTAACCTTTTGGAAAATACCTAAACCATCTATTTCTACATCCTTACTAGCATTGATTGCAATCAGTTGAATCAGTAGTTTATGTTCATTTCCTTTTTGTTTGCTATTATTTTACACAGGGGAATATTTGCATTTGCATTGTTTTCCTGACATAAGTAAAACTCATTTCAAAATTCAAACCTGCTTTAATGTCTAGTATATTTCTATGTTATTACTTTCTCCAGCATGTCATCACTTCATAAGAATGTTGACTATAAGAATCTTGCTTTAACAGTAAAGTTGTTTCATGGAAACGTTGACGATAAGAATCTTGTTTTAACAATATTCCAAAGATAGTTATTTTAAATATTAATAGCTAACTAAGAGAATTAAAGATAAAATCTGGCAGTAAAAAGAATTGTACTTTTTTTACCTAATTAATCTCTAAGAGGCAAAATCAAAGAGAAATAAAGAAACTATAGATTTAGAAGTGCATTATGGTACTCATTAAAAAGCATTTAGTGAAACAAGCAGAATCCCAAATACAAAACCACTCAATAATTCTAGTCTTATGGCCTAGCCTAATGTAATGCTGTGGACAGCACTGAGGTGATGGGAGGAAGTGTCTACACCACATGTTAAACAAAAGGAAAGCACCTAACCTTCCCTTGCATTCACTTAGTACCTTCCTGAGCAGAGGAGATATTTGTTGCTCTCATCAACTGTTCTACTGTTTTTTTCTTCTTAATTGTTTTGCTATATCTAATAGAGATATAATTTTTTCTCTACAAAATATAAAGAGTTAAATGCTTTGTAACTAATTAAAGCACATTTGTATTTTTAGGGTCCTGGAACAAATTTTTTGAATGTCAAAGAGACATGAATCGTAAAGAGATGGAAGTTACTACACTTTTCTCAGGGAAAGTTTTTATTCTCTGTGTGTGCCTATTCTGTTAGTGAAAATAAATACATTCTTATCATCTAGTATAATTTACAACATTGCAATGTTCAATTCATATTTTTGAGTTAACTTTGTTCATACAAATAAATTTAATCTTTTTCTTTAAATCTTTATAGGTTCTGATTTCCACAAATTCACAGATGATATTAACATTGCAAGTCTTTAAATTTACATGTCAGTATTTTGCTTCACTCATTTTGAACATGCCTGTCTACTGCATCTTATTGAAGAGAAACTTGTATAATTAACTAGAAAGTCTGTATCATCTGAAAACCATGTGGTTTATCCTCCCAACTCAAGTTTTAGTCCCTAGTAAACTAACCATGTGATGCCAGTTAGAAGCCTCTGGTGGGGCTGTTTTACTGAAAGGGGACCTACTATGCTGGGGTTTGAAGAAGCTGGACACTACTTCAAACATCCCTTATTATAAGTAAATATATCTTCTTGTACCAAACAATAAGCTATCTGCTTGAAACTTTTATGCAGTGACTGTTGGTTTGGGGAGGGGTCATAAAAATAAGTTTTAATTCCTTTCTCAAATGGCACACCTTTAGGTGTTTAAGAACAAACATTTCATCCCCTCAATATTTGCTTTGGGCTGGGGTTTAGCTCATTTGGTAGAGTGCCATTCTGTGCTGAGGCCCTGGGTTCGATCCCTTGCACCACAAAAATGGGAGAAATGTGGCAATCCACTCGCATAGTAATCCTGAAAAAAATCATCCCTTGAAAACCTTGTGAGGGTTGCCATAAGTCAGACCAGACTTAATGGCCAACAACAACAAATAATAGATATTTGCTTGATCAATCTAAATATTCCTAGGTTTGAATTTTCTCATATATTATGATTTTTAAAAGATTTCTCTCATTATCCACTATATCTGCTACATCATTATTTCACTACATCTGCTCTACTTTGTCTATGTTAAGTTCTAAATGTTTCATAAAACATATATGGGATGTTATAGATGTTCATTATATGATCAAGTATAAGATGAGCTTTATTTTTCTAGATAACACTATTATAATTAATAGCAGTTTTATATCATAATAGGATTTTCTGAAGTCTTCTCACTCAGATAAGTTACTAGGAAACTTACAAAACTTTTGTTTGCAATTTCAAAAGCCTCTATTTTTATGGTTATTATAGTTCTTCATAGTTTATCCATTTATATCACATCCAATTTAAAGTGCCTTCACTTGGGCAGATATAGAATGATTTTTCTTGCAGTTATTTCCCACTTGGTGTGAATTTGTACCATATTTGGATTTTTGTTAAATGCCACATTGGTAGGCTGAAGCAACGTGTTGATTCCAAATTAAATTTTGAAGTCTTAGCTAATGACTGGGGTTAGTCAGGTGGAAGAGAGCTGCTTTACACACCCTGAGGACCTGAGTTCGATATCTAGTACCCCCAAAATGAGAGAAGGACTTGGCAGCCCACTCCCAAAACAATCCCCAAACATTAACCATTGAAAATCCTATGAAGAGCAGAGAACTGAAATGTGCCACATATGGGATGGTGTTAAAGAGTGTTTTGTTCTGTTGTACATAGGGTCGCTACAAGTTGCACCCACATTGATGATCCCTAACAACACAAAGCTAATGACCTAGATAGCAAAAGAATTGATCAGTTAAGAAGGTGTTTGTGAACTTTTCTGATTTGTGAAACTTTGTCAGTTCAGTTTAAAGAAGATAACCAGGTAAGATAATATTCTTGGAATATAAACATAACTTGCCATTCTTTTGGATTACAAGTAAAATAGTGTGGTTCAGTTTATGTCATTATACTTTTGTTAAGCAAGGCAAGGTGAATATCAGTGAACTTACATCCATTTAAAAACCAAGAGGCAACATGGTGTGACTAGTAAAGTTGGACCCAGAGCAAAGTTAAATGCCCTGCTTTTCTTATTCTCTCTGCCTTAGAGAGAGAGACAAAAATCAAACAAACAAAACAACTAAAAGCAAAACATAACAGCAAAAACATCCTTTTTCTTTCTTCCTCATAAAGATTAAAAATGCCAACTCAATAATTTCCTGGAGTCCTTCCTTTCCTGTTTCCAATTATGTCTAAAGTCACTAGTAGTTTTTCTCTAAAGAATATTTTTGATGATTGATGTCCAGAGGCTTTAAGTTATATTTTGGGCTCCCTATGTCTTTAGACCTCCACATGTCTGTCAGTTTGCTCTACAGTTGGTGCTTGCATGTTGCTGTGATGCTGAAAGCTATGCTACCAGTATTACAGATACCAGCAGGGTCACCCATGGTGGACAGGTTTAAGCTGAGCATCCTGACTAACACAGACTTGGAAGTAGGACCCCATAGCCCACTCTCAAAACAATAAGCCATTGAATACCCCATGAAGAGCAGAGAGACACTGTCAGATATAGTGCCAGAAATTAAGTCCCCCAGGTAGGAAGGCACTCAAAAGACAACTGGGGAAATGAAGATAGGGCAGATTTTTACCAGCTCCTGCATTCTGAAATAGATTGAATATTCAATCAGGATGTACTGATAATTACTGGTGACTAGAATTCAAAAGTTGGAAACAAAGAAGGGCCAGTAGTTGGAAAATATGGCCAGGGTGAAAGAAACAATGCTGGTGATCACATAATAGAATTTTGTCAGACTAATGGCATTTTCATTACAAATACAATTTTTCAGCAATGTAAATGGTGACTGTGCACATTGATTTCACCAGATGGAACCAAATTGACTACATTTTTGGAAAGAGATAATGGAAAAGCTCAATAACAGATGTCAGAACAAGACCAGGTGCTGATTGTGGATCAATCAACTGCTCATATGCAGTTTCAAATTGAAACTGAAGAAAATTAGAACTGTAGAAGAGCCAAGACATGATATTGAGTATATCCCACCTGAGTTCAGAAACCACCTCAAGAACAGGTTTAATGCAATTAGACACTAATGATAGAAGACCAGATAAGTTCTGGAATAATATCAAAGACATCATTCAAAAGGAAAGCAAAAGGTCGATATAGAGAGGAAAAAAGAAGTTATATGTCAAAAAAGACTCTGAGAAATGCCCTTAAACATCTAGCAGCCAAAGTAAAAAGAAGACATGATGAAGTTAAGGAACAAAAGCGAAGATTTCAAAGGCCAGAATGAGAAGACAACATCAGATATTATAATGACATGGGCAAAGTGCTGGAGACAGAAAGCCAAAAGGGAAGACTATGCTCTGTTTTTTTCAAGCTTAAGGAATTGGAGAAAAAATTCAAGCCTTGAGTGAAAATAGTGAAGGAATCTATAAGGAAAATATTAAATGACACAGGAAACATCAAAAGAAGGTAGAAAGAATACACAAAAAGAATAGGTGGATGACCAACCATTTCAAGAGGCTGCATATAATCAGGAATCAATGGTACTGCAGGATGAAGTAGAAGCAGCATGAAGGAATTGGCAAAACAAAAGACTCCAGGAATTGATGGAATACGAATAGAGATGTTTCAAGAAACAGATGCAGCAGTGGAGGTGCTAACACGTTTATACCAAGAGATTTGGAAAACAGCTATCTGTTTAACTGATAGGAAGAGATCCTTATTTGTGCCTATTCCCAAGAAAGAGGATCCAACCAAATATGAAAACTATCAAACATCACTAATACCACATACACAAGCAAAATTTTGCTAAATATCACTCAAAAGCAACTGCAATAGTACATAGACAGGAAACTGCTGGAAAATCAAGCCAGATTTAGAAAAGGGCATGGAAACAGGGATGTCATTGCTGATGTCAGATGGATGTTAGCCAAAAGCAGAGTTACCAGAAATATGTCTGCTTATGTTTTATTGACTATGCAATGATATTTGACTGTGTGGATCATAACAAATTATGGATAACATTGTGAAGGATGGGAATACCAGAATACTTAATTGTATTCATAAAAAACATGTACATGGACCAGAAGGCAATAGTTCAAACAGAACAAGAAGACAGTACTCGGTTTAAAGTCAGAAAGGTGTGTGTGTCAGGCCTGTATCCTTTCACCACAGGTCTTCAATCTGTATGCTGAGCAAATAATCTAAGATGGAATTTATGAAGAACACAGCATCATAACTAGTGGAAGACTTACTAACAACATATATTGTGCAGATGACACAACTCTGCTTACTGAAGGTGAAGAGGATTTGAAACATTTACTAATGAAGATCTAAGAACACAGCCTTCAGTTTGGATTGTGCCTCAACATAAAAAAAAAAATTCCCTACAGCTCACTCAGTAAGCAACTTAATGATAAATACAGAAAAGTTTGAGGTTACTTAAGATTTTTCTTTACTTGTTTCTATAATCAACACTCTTGAAAGCAGCAGTCAAGAAATCAAAAGACATATTGCAATGGGAATAGCTATTGCAAAAGACCTCTTTGAAGTGTTGAAAATGAAGACGTTACATTGAAGATAAAGGTGTGCCTGACTCATGTCATGGTATTTCCAGTCACATAATATGGTTGTGAAAACTGGGCATTTAATAAGGGGGACAGGAGAGAAATTGATGCTTTTGAATTATAGTGCTGGAGATGAATATTGAATATACCCTGAACTGCAAAGGGAACCAACAGATCTCTCCTGGAAGAAGTGCACCCAGAGTGCTCTTTGGAAGCAAGAATGGTTAGACTGATCTTATGTATGTGTTCTGGACATGTAGTCAGGAGAGACCAATCCCAAGAGAAGGACATCATGTTTGGGGAGAGTGACAGGTCAATTTAAAAAAAAAAAGGAAGACCCTCACCTAGATGGATTGACATAGTCTCTGCAAGAATGGGCTTAAACATAAAAATGATCATGGGCCTGGCACAGAATTGTGGAGTATTTCATTATGTTGTTGCTATGAGTCAGACATGACTCCATGGCACCTAACAATAACAACAACATCTGAATAAGAACTATATTTTTTTCTTTTAAGAGCTAGGCAAGGGAGAATTCCTGTATGGTATCTCGGGTAGCAGGCTTATATGGAAGCATACCACTTCAGTATGCTTTCTCCTGACCTTGTGTCATCATCATCTAAAACATTGCTTCCTCAAAAATGATTAACTTAAATTACAAGTATGACCTTTAGAACATCATATTTTACAAAGGTTCAAAAATTTCTGTCTAGCCTACCATTGTAAAAGAGCAAATACAAATGACATAATGAAATACAATTATACCTATCTGAAATCAAATAACTGAAGGAAACTATATAATGTTTCAAATATTTTTAAATGTGTAGTATATTATTATCTTTCTGTACAGGAAGATATCTACAAGTTTCCTCACAATTTTGAATCATAGTGAAGAAGTCTTGATATTTTTAACTTTATTGTGATAAATTGTCCAGCTTAACATGAATGAATCACTTATTTACATGTATGCCTTCAAATGCAGGCTTAACATTTAAAAAAAAAATCTGTGCCCATAGTCCTACAATAATTAGATCATATTGAGTTTAATAAGATAAAAATAGTGTATAAAATGAGATGATTGATAAATTTAACATGTATTTAAGAAATCACCATTTTTGTAAAGAATCATATAGTAAATATTTTCAATTCTGTGGGCAAAATTCCATTACAACTGCTTAACTCTATTATTTATAGCAGCAAAGGAGCCATCCATAATACATAAAGAAATGGATGTGTCTTTGTTTCAATAAAGCTTTGGCTATATATGTAGGCATGGATGGAGGTAGATCATAGCCTGGCAATCTCAATGTACCTGATATTATTTCAGAAAGATGTCAGTTTGATATTTTCAGTATGGTATCATTGATGTACTATTCCATTGTACCTGTTTATACTTTAGATTATATAAGAGACAAGAAAAACCTTTGATGGTGTATGTTAAATATGATGTCATATGTTCTATGTGTTAAATATGAGTTGTAATCTGACAATCATGCTTTTGTTTTCTATGTTAAATTAACTTGTGATGAATGATCTTTTCAAGGCCGGAACTTAGATTTTGCCTTCTCCTTTCCTTCAAACTTTTCTTCATATTGATTCTCTTTCCCCTTCCTGCTAACAAACAAACAAACAAACAAACAAAACTATTCATTTTGTTCTGTATCATAAAGCTGGATCAATGATTATCCTTCAGTTATTCTTGAACAGATTTTAAACATTATAGTTGATTTATCTGATTTTATTCTGGGGAAGGCAAAATGTTATCAGATAAAAGTATTTTGACATTGATAGGAACAGTAGACTTAATTTTCAATCCCATATTTCATTTTAGAGAACTTAAATTTTAAAAAGGATATATTGATTAATTTGATTTGTATTTCCCATGCATGAGTACTATATTATTTGAATAATTAGAAAAACAAATATATAGAGAGATCACTCTACTATACAAGCAAGTTTCTCCATGAGAATGCAGTAAATATTCTAAAATGTAATTTTAGGGACAAAATAAAGTATAAGGAAAAGAATTATCAGAAAATAAATATCTGCAGATAAATTATTGGTGGTATGAAACTTAATATAGGAATTAACATGTAGAGAAGTAGCATAAAGCATTTTCTTCTTGAGCTATGCTAAAAGAAATAAAATTCTGTTTTTGAGTGTCACATCTCCAAGTAAGTTGATTAACTACACACTTTTTATACTTATTATCATCTCACATGCCAATATAATTACCATATTCATTTTTAATCTATTTGTTTTTAGAACATGAAATACAATACTACTACTGTCTAAAGTCTTATGAAAAATGTGTTTTTATGAGTGAAATATGTATAAATTATTGTTGTTGTTGTTAGGTGCTGTTGAGTCTGTATCCGACTCATAGCGACCCTCATAGGGTTTTCAATGGCTAACTTCCGGGATTGCCTTGGGAGTGGATTGCCAGGTCCTTCTCCCATTTTTGCGGTGCTAGGAATTGAACTCGGGACCTCAGAGACTGTAGTGCAGCACTCTACCCACTGAGATAAATCCCAGCCCATGTATAAACTAGTAAACATGATTTTTAAATAAATCACTTTAGGAAGAAATGTTCACATAGCGCAAAGCATTCCATACAGATTCAGAATACTGAAGGTTGTTGAAAATCAATTGAGTATGAAGTCTACTCAAAACACTAAAAAATATGATCCAGAAGTCTCACTACCGGGAATATATTCAAGAGGAATTAAATCAGTGTGCTGAAGAGCTATGTATACTTCCATGTTCACTGAAGTATTATTCACAATATCCAAAGCAGAATCAGCTTAAATATCTGTTAATGGATAAAAATATATAGAATATGTGATACATACACACAGTAGAATCCCATTCAGCCTTAGGAAAGAAGGAAATTCTGTGATTTGTGACAACATGGTGAAATCTGGAGAACATTAAATGAAATAAATTAAGCACATAAGGAAAAATACTACTTGATCTCACTTTTATGTGGAATCCAAGAAAAATTGGTTTTACAGTATTTGAGAGTAGAATGATGGTTAACAGTGGGAAGGCTGATTTAGGGGATCGGAGTGAGTAGAAGTAAGGAGATGTCATCAAAATATATGTAGATTCAGTAGAAGAAATAAGTTCTAGAGATGCATAAGGCTACTATAATTAAAAACAATGTATTGTATTCTTAAAAATACTAAGAGAATAGATTCTAAGAATTCTCACAAGAATAACTATGTGAGGTAGTGTACATGTTAAGTAGCTCAATTTAGCTGTTCCACAATGTATGTGTGTATGTATGTATGAATATATGTATATATGTATATATACACAAGTTGATGTTTTGAGATATGTGTGTATATATGTGTATGCACACACACACACACACACACACACACACACACACAAATCTCAAAGCAACACATAGAGCAAGTATGTTCAATTTTATTTGCCAATTAAAAAAATCAATTGAAAAATCAAAACACTTCAAAATATACCTAAAAGTAACCAATATAAATTTCTGACATCAGGGAGAAAAATATAGCATAATAACAAAACTCTGAACAAAGTATTCTGGAAAACACATTAACTCTGAAAAGCTAAAAAGCTAAAAAGGAAGCTAGCTCAGTATGGTGCCACATGTAATCCCACCACTTGGGTGGATTATGTACAGCATAAGAGGATTGAGAGTTCAACATCAGCCTGGGCAGTCTATACTGTCTATAAATACATAGATAGATAGATAGATAGATAGATAGATAGATAGAGAAAGAAAAAGAAAGAAAGAAAGAAAGAAAGAAAGAAAGAAAGAAAGAAAAAGACACAAACAAACAAAGGAAGGTATTGGCCTGATGTTTTCAAATTTATTTTTAATTTACTTATAAATTTATTATTTTATTAATTATAAATAATAACAAAATAAGAGTAGTTCCCACTTATTGTGTATAGTAGCTTGTTATTGTTGTTAGGTGCTGTCAAGTTGGTGTCCAATTCATAGCAACCCTACGTACAACAGGCAAAACACTACTGTCAATGTTTCTCTGCTACTCATGGGTTTTCAATGGCGGACTGTTTTTTTTTTTTTTTTTTTTTTTTTTTTTTTTTTTTTTTTTTTTTTTTTTTTTTTTTTTTTTGAAATTTTTAATGTACACCTTAATTTCATTCATTCTGACATCCTGTCATTGTGACATTTCCATATATGCATTTTGATGTACATTATTCATACAGGTTCCCCTTTACCCTCCCGTATGCTTACCCTCCTCCCCCCTCCCCATCTAAGTCTTCTCTTTTACTTGGTAATATTTTTCTATATGTCCTTGGGTTCCAGTTCTGTTTAAGATAGAAACTTTTCCTGTAGTGATCTTTGTTTTTATCTTGTTAGAACAATTGCATGGATTTTCTAGACCATTTATTTATATTGACACCATTCTTATCTTTTTTCCCCTTTCCTTATTTTTGTTTGTTTGTTTTTGTTTTTGTTTTTTTTCTTGTTGTTGTTGTTTTGAGATTTGGTTGCCAGGTCCTTCTCCAAAGCCTACAGTATCTGGTGTTCCCAAGCAGTTACCGATCCAAGTACTAACCAGGTCCACCCCTCCTTAGCTTCTGAGATCTGACAGGATCAGAAGCCACAGTGGTATGCCTACAGGCATGTATATTAACTGCTGGGCACAAAATAGATACATTCCAAGTTATCCCATATGCAGTGAAGTTTAATTTTCTATCTCTAAAAGAGCTCATTACACTTGTCATTCCAAATAAGATAAGTACATTTTAATTGTTCTCTAACAAGTGGAACAACTAATTTTTTGACAGATGATATCCCCAAATGCTGTACGTAATCTAGAATTTATTAATCACAATACTTGGAAAATTTACATATAAGAAACTTTCTTTTAAAATGTATATAATCCAGCTCTCTCCAAGGTACTAGGAGACATCATTTTACACTAACCATTGAAATTGAAGACCATTCTACAGGGGCTCTTTCCTTCACACCTTTGAGCATCACTGCCTCATACAAAGCAAAGTCCCTGCAAATCAGTGCTGTTTGATTGACTGTTTGAACACTGATTTTGAAATCCTTTCTTTTTTCCATCCAAATGAGAACGAATGCACTGACTTTGAAACTCAGAGGTGGTAAAAGCCCAAGTGGAGTTAGGTGCTATTTTTAGTATAATGTGTCTTCAGTTCTTTTTATTAGGCTTGGAAATATGTGTTTTGTTCCAAGTGCTAAACTTTATGAATGAGGTAGTCCTTAAAAATACATACTTAAAAATAGTATATGGAAATCATGTCATTTAAAAAAAAAGACTAATGACTTAAAGTTATTGCTGATCTCTTTTAAAATTACTTCAGTTGCAATACTATAATGAGGACCATTTTTAAACTGGGTTCAGATTCAGATGACATATGATCCCACCAGCTGCATCAAGAGGCAGAGTCTGGTTAAAAATAAGTTATTTGACCAGAACAGCAGAACAAAGCTGAAAATCTTCTGACACCTGATCCCTTCAGCAGCTGTGGAAATCTATTGAAAGGGCTCTCCTTCTAATGCATTTGTCAGAATGCTAATTGGAAAAATGACTTCATGTTATGAGTCATACAGTCACCTCTGCGGACCTCATTAGACTTAAATGAGCACACTCAAGTCCAGCGTAATCATTCAGACTCAGCCACGTGCTGGTAAGGAAGATCTCTCAGTCATTGGGCTCCTGGCCAGTTGTGATCATTGTCAAGTAAAGAAACAGGGGAAAATCGAACAGAGATATTTAGTAGATAAAAGGCATTTATATTTTCCTGAGTAATCAAAACTACGAAAACTTTTTAAACGGTAAGTTCAATCAAGTTTAGCCAAAGAACTTAAGCCAAATTCTGTGGACCACTAAGTGTTCTGGTACAGAGGGAAATTGTTTAAGATGAGACTTCAGAAGCTCACATTTTTTTCTTTTCTTTTTACTTTTTTCCTTTTTTTCTTTTTTCTTTTAACCTTTTAAGTCATTGTACAGAACAGGAGCATTAAGTACAGTCACATTGTTGGGGAACCATCACTGCCATCCATCTCTAGAACTTTCTCATTTTACAAAACTGAAATTCTGTCTCTATTAACACTAACTTTCCATTTGCCCTATCTCAGCCCCAGGAACCACTTGATTTTCTGTCTATAATTTTGCCTACTCTAGGTATCTCATATGAGCCTGGGATTTAGCTCAGTAGGCAGAGTGCTGCTCTGTTTCCAGAGTTTGATTCTCAGCACTGCAAAAATGGGAGAAGGACATGGCAAAACACTCCCAAAGCAATCCCGAAAACAATCAGCCATTGAAAACCCTATGAGGGTCGCTATGAGTAGGACAGGACTCCATAGCACCTAACAACCAGGTATCTCATATTAGTGGAATCATATAGTATTTGTCCTTTTGTGATGGCTTACTTCCCTCAAGATAATGTTCTCAAGGTTCATCCATGTTGTAATATGTGCTAGAGTTTCCTTTTTCCTAAGAATGAATAATGGGGATTAGCTCAGTATGTAGAGTGCTGGTCTGTGCTCTCTGACGCACTGGGTTCGATCCCCAGCACAGCGTAAAGGGGAAGTGGATGTTGCAGCCCACTCCCAAAGCAATCCCAAGATAATCATCCACCAAAAACTCTATCAATAGCAGAGAAGCATTGACATAGCGCTGGGCATGGCACAGTGTCTGAGAGTGTTTCCTTCTGTTGTACACAGCGTAGCTATAAGTTGGACCCAACTTGACAGCACCTAACAACATTTCATTATGTCTTTAGACCATATTTGGTTTATCCATTCATTCATCAATAGAAAGGAAATAAATTGTTTAATTGTTGTGGCAATTTTGAGAATGGTGTTACTGTTTATTTTATTATTTTATTTTATTTTGCAGTACTTGGGGATTGAATCCAGGGCCTCACACATGCGTTGCAAGAGCTCTAACACTAAGATGCACCCTCTGTGTATTTTTAATATATTTTTAAACTTTGAGATGAGGTCTTGAAAGTTATACAGACTTCCTCTGACCTCAAACTTGTGATTCTCCTGCTTCTATCTCCCAAGTAACTGGGATTACAGGTGTGATCCACCATGCCTAGCTGTGTTCCTGTTTATATTAGGTGAGAACTAGAGGATAGGCAAATGAAGAAACTTCTTAGGGCAGGCAAAATTTGATCTAGGCTTGTAAGGATGGAGACAGATTCAGAAAGTATCTGGGGACCTATGTAGCTAAGGGGGAAGCATGTGAGAAGACCTTTACAGTAAGTAGCAAATACTGAGGAAAGAGGGAGGAATTCTGGGGAACTGAGCATAGACAATTGTGACTATCACAGGAAACATGGGTTTGAAGCAGCTTTGGTACTGATTAAACCACAATATCCAAGAGAGGGATGTGATAATCCACTCCTGAAGCAACTGTGAAACAATCATCCATTGAAAACCTTATGAGGATTGCAATGAGTCAGACCCAACTCAAGGGCACCTGACAACAACCACAACAAACCACAAAAGCAGGAGAGTCTGAATATTTGCCTTGGAAAACACCAGAGTAATTAATGGCAGGTAATTGTCAAAGAGTTAGCAAATTATTTTAAATAAAAAATAAATTGTCTATAAGAGCATAGAAAATAACATTGTTAGGATTTTTGTTTGATCTTGTTCTTGTATTTTTTGCAATTAAAATAATGCAGTCCTTTCCTAGGTGTTCACATGTATAACGCAAAAATTACTTAGTCATCAAATCAATCAAATACTTTGTTAGATTCTTTGCTCCCTAGAAGGAAAATTTATTTTTCTATTTATCTTACTCACTCTGATTTATTCATGTCTATTTTCTTATCTGAGTCTTAAGCAAGGATGCAGCTTATCTCTCATCTCGTCTTTCTATACCCACCTTTTTTTGTGATACTGAAACTAAATAGCTGTAGAACATGTTTTGTCCGCTGCTGACTGACTCAATGTTTAGCTTTTTAAAGGGTGATCTAGAAAAAGTCTGCAAACCTGGAGTAGCAAGGGAGACTTGCTTGTTCCTGTTGGTTTTTGTGGCATCCTGTGTGCTTCTGAACTGTGTGATTCCTGACTCACTATAGCAATGTTTCCTTTACCCAAGCAAAACTAGTTTCTTCCTAAACCAGCATCTGAGTCTGGTTTGCAGTTTATCCAACCCTTGCATAATCAACTTCTTGCCACAGACTCCCAGAAAGACCAGCACTCACTAACTTGTGCCCTATTTTTAGGATTCCAGGCATCAACCCCAATACCTGCTGAGCAGAACCTCTTCTCTTCCTCAGAGGTTTGAGTACTAGGTTTTAAGGCCTTTTTCTTCTAAAGGTTAATACTTCTAATATTTTTCTTTTATTCTTTTCAATCTGGGGGCATGTAGCTCCTCCCTGTAGTTACTACAACTATGATACTTAAGAGGTCTCTTCTTTTACTTAACTTGTTACTGTTGTTAGGTGCTGTCAAGTCACGCCCAATTCATGGCTATGCTCACAGGGTTTTCAATGGCTGATTGTTTTGGAGGCTGGGATTTAGCTCAGTTGGTAGAACAATCTTCTGTAGTCTCAGAGGTCCTGGGTTTGATTCCCAGCACTGCAAAAATGGGAGAAGAACATGACAATCCACTCCAGAGGCAATCCTGAAACAATCAGCTATTGGAAACCCTATGAGAGGGTTGCTATGAGTCGTACACAACTGGACAGCACCTAACAACAACAACATTGTTTTGAGAGTGGATTGCCACATCCTTCTCCCATCTTTACAGTGCTGGGGATTAAACCCAGATCCTTAGAAAATGTGGAGCAGCACTCTACCAACTGAGCTAAACTCCACCCCCTTTTACTTAACTAGTTATGAATTATTAACACTGAATTTTCTCTTGTCAAAACCTGATGTGTTTCTGTGTTCTGATTGGACCTGTCTGATAACAAAAATTGGTATCAAAAATGCTCCTAAGAAAGACACAAAAATATGACACTGAGGACAGATCTGTTCCTGTGCTTGAACTTGAAAGTGGGCCAAATTCCTGTCCAATGGGAAATGGACTGCTATTGTAATCCATGGCACAGTTGAGCAAACCATTACTCCTGGTGGATTGTGCTGACATCCAGACCAGTGTAGAACTGGCTGGCTGTTTTGCTTGCATGGTAGTCAGTTTTTAAGAAAGTAAAGACCACAGCATGCAATGATTTCTCCTGAGTTTTATGAAGTGCTCACAAAAATAAAATAACAAGCAAAAGTCTTTAATTTGTGTATTTGTCTACATATCACTGTTATTCCTTTTCATCCTTTTTATTTTATGCAATTCAAACTTAAGGTATTACAGTGTAGTTATTATGTGATAAGATATTGAGGATTATGATTGAATTGGGGCAGTAGTTAACATAGTCTATTATATTTTATTTTTCTAGTTTTTGTACTAGATGTCCCTCTATCAGTTGTTTTTTGTTATATGACAAACCAATCAATGATGTAATAACTTCAAGTAGCAATTTATTAGCTCATGATTCTGCAAGTTGTCTATTTTGTGGTGGTTAGCATTGACTCTCAGCTGGTTGTATCTCCATGTTTGGTTTCTCATCCTCCAGGAAGTTAGGCTGGACTTCACATGGGGTAGCAGTGTTTTTTTAGAAGGCAAATGCACAAACTATGAGATGTATCCAAGTCTAGGCTCATAAATGATATAATGTGACTTCCACTGCATTCTATAATTTAAAGCTAGTCAGAAGGATAACCCAAATTTAAAGAGTAATAAAATAGATTCCATTGTTCATGGGTCTAGTGGAAAATCTTACTGCAAGTGGATATGTATACATGTTTGGAAATCATTTTTGTGGACATATTTATAATAAGCTACCACAATCTCATGTTAAAAATTAATCAACATCTATTTACCCACATTTTCTCACTGCTTATTGTTTCTTCATCCCCTAATTTTTCTTTGGTTTAGATTTTATGTCCATCACTGAAATCATACCTTTAGATGCATGTTCAAAAGTTTTGGAGCCTCTACCTCAGCCATACCTTCCTGATAAATCCAAAGCCAGGTTTGACAAATTCTTTATCTATGACTGGCCTACATCCACAAGTATCAGTTAAAATATTTAACAAATATACCAACAACAATTTAGAAATTGTTCTTCTCTGTAGTGTTTAAACTTAATCCTCAACTAGATCATTTAAAATTATAACACACACACACACACACACACACACAGAGTTCTGTGCTGTGGGGTCTATGGCTGTAAATTTTAATCTGTCTTTAAGTGTTCTCAGCAAATCTAAACCTTTGTTTTGACTATTTTATATATTCATCTTTCTCCAACCTTCTGCACTAATTTTTCAATTCTTACCACTATTGGATGATAGCTTTACTTACTACTTCAGTGATAAAATAGTAGCAACCAGAAGAGACAAACTTTTTCTTCCGATGTCTACTTCAATTTTTCATTGTTATGATGAATGAATTATTGTTGCTTCTATCCTTGGTCAATTGTGTACTAAATTAAATTTCCTCTTGCCCACTCAAGTATGTTCCTTATGCATTCTCTTTGCTTCTTTCTGTCCTCCTAGATTATTTCCATCAACACACAAATATGCTTCAAATCCTCTCACTGCTAAAAAGCAAAACCAAAAATCCTTCCTGAATCCATTTGTTCAAATTCTCTCCAGCTCCTGTTCATGTGTCTACTCCTTAAAAGAATTTTACATATTGCCTCTCTCCACTGATTTTCTTTCAGTTTTTCTGAAGTTATATTAGAGTTATTTTGTTTTGTTTTGATTTTTTGTGTGTGTGTGTGTGTGAGGTTCTATTTTGTGGTTCTGGAGGAATAAAAAAACGGTATATCCACTCAAATTTATATTACCAAGATTTTCTTGAATAAAATAAAAATTATTAATGATTTATGAAATGAAACTTATTAATTTACCTTGGAACAAAATATATAGCACTTTAACTTAAAAATCTGACTTATTTACTTAGCAATGTTAATGTTAATGTTAGTGTTAATATGCACTACATCATTTTGTTGTTACTGAATTCACAAAGTCTATAAAGTAGATGGTATTTCAATTTTCATGAAGTTTCTCAGTCTATTAAGTGAAGGCAGATAAGCATTAATAAATAAAATTGGTAATTTCAAATACTAAAAAAGTTTTATGAAAATAAAAGTGTATCATTTATTAAGATTTGTATTTACAATATTGGGGAAATTTTAACATATTAATAAAAGTTCTTGGAGTCTTCTTTATATGCAACTATGAGTAATACAGGGAGTAGGACCTGGCAAGCCACTCCTGAAACAACTAGCCATTGAAAACCCTATGGAGAGCAAAGAAACACTGTCAGATATAGGGCCAGAAAATGAGGCCCCCAGGTTGGAAGGCACTCAAAAGACTACTGGGGAAGAGTTGCCTCCTCCAAGTAGATTCTACCATGATGAACGAAATGGAGTAAAACCCAGGGTGCTCAACTTGATGATGTGGCACAACTCAAAATGAGGAGAAACAACTGTAAATATGCATTAATAATTGGAACATGGAATGTACATAGTATGAATCTAGGAAAAGTAGAAATTGTTAAAAGAGAAATGGAGTGCATAAACATTGACCTTCTAGGCATCAGTGAGCTCAAATGGACTGGCATAGGCCATTTTGAGTCAGACAATCATATGGTCTACTATGCTGGGAATGCTAAACTAAAGAAAAATGGGGTTGCATTCATCATCAACAAAGACATTTCAAGATCTGTCATGAAATACAATGTTGTCAGTGATAGAATAATATCCATATGCCTACAAGGAAGGCCAGTTAATATGACTATTATTCAAATTTATGCACCCACCACTGAGGCCACACATGAAGAAAGGGAAGACTTCTAACAGCTTCTGCAATCTGAAATAGATCAAACATGCAATCAAGACATACTGATAATCACTGGTGACTGGAACACAAAGGTTGGAAACAAAGAAGAAGGCCCAGTAGTTGGAAAATATGGTCTTGGTGACAGAAATGAAGCTGGAGATCGCATGATAGAATTTTGTTGGACCAATGACCTTTTCATTCCAAATACATTTTTCAACATCATAAACCGAGACTATACACATGGACTTCACCAGATGGAACACACAGGAATCAAATTTACTACATATGTGGAAAGAGACGATGGAAAAGCTCTGTACAAAAAGTCAAAACAAGACCAGGGGTGACTGTGGATCAGACCATCAACTTCTCATATGCAAGTTCAAACTGAAGCTGAAGAGAATTAGAACAACTATACGAGAGCCACAGTATGACCTTGAGTATATCCCACCTGAGTTCAGAGACCACCTCAAAAATAGGTTTAATGCATTAAACACAAATGACAGGAGACCAGAAGAGTTGTGGCATGACATAAAAGATATCATTCAAGAAGGAAGCAAAAAGTTCTTAAAAAGACAAGAAAAAAAGAAAAGGCCAAATTACATGTCCAAAGAGACACTAGACCTTGCCCTTGAATGTAGAGCAGCTAAAGCAAAAGGAAGACATGATGAAGTTAAGGAACTAAACAGAAGATTTCAGAAGGCAGCTCAGGAAGACAAAAACAAATATTATAACGACATGTGCAAGGAGCTGGAGGCAGAAAACCAAAAGGGAAGAACACACTCTGTGTTTCTCAAGCTTAAGGAAGTGAAGAAAAAATTCAAGCCTCGAGTGGCAGTAGTGAAAGGTTCTACAGGGAAAATATTAAATGATGCAGGAAACATCAAAAGAAGATGGGAAGAATACACAGAGTCATTATACAAGAAAGAATTGGTAGATGACCAACCATTCCAAGAGGTTGCATATGAAGAGGAACTAATGGTGTTGAAGGACGAAGTGGAAGCTGCCTTGAAAGAACTGGCGAAACACAAGGCTCCAGGAATTGATGGGATACCAATAGAGATGTTTCACCAAACGGATGCAGCACTGGAGGTGTTAGCACATTTATGCCAACAGATTTGGAAAAGAGCTACTTGGCCAAGTGACTGGAAGAGATCAATATTTGTGCCTATTCCCAAAAAAGGGGATCCAACTGAATGTGCAAACTATCCGACAATATCATTAATATCGCACACCAGCAAAATTCTACTAAAGATCATTCAGAAGCAACTGCAGCAATACATAGACAGGGAATTACCGGAAAATCAAGCGGGATTCAGAAAAGGGCGGGGAACTAGGGACATCATTGCTGATGTCAGGTGGATATTAGCTGAAAGCAGAGAATATCAAAAAGATGTCTATCTATGTTTTATTGACTACGCAAAAGCATTTGATTGTGTGGATCACAACAAATTATGGATAACACTTCAGAAAATAGGAATACCAGAGCACCTAATTGTGCTCATGAGAAATCTGTACATGAACCAGGAGGCAGTTGTTCAAATAGAACAAGGAAACACTAAGTGGTTTATAGTTGAGAAAGGTGTGCATCAGGGCTGTATACTTTCACCCTATCTCTTCAATTTATACGCTGAGCAAATAATCCGAGAAGCTGGACTTTATGAGGAAGAACATGGCATCAAGATTGGAGGAAGACTCATTAACAACCTGCTTTATGCAGATGACACCACTTTGCTTGCTGAAAATGAAGAGGATTTAAAACATTTACTGATGAAGATCAAAGATCATAGCCTTCAATATGGGTTATGACTAAACATCAACAAAACAAAAATCTTTACGACTGGGTCAGCATGCAACTTCACATTAAATGGAGAAAAGATTGAGGTTGTCCAAGATTTTGCTTTGCTTGGCTCTATAATCAACACCCATGGAAGCAGCAGTTAAGAAATCAAAAGATGCATTGCTCTAGGAAAAGCTGTGGCAAAAGATCCCTTTACAGTATTGAAAAGCAAAGATGTCACATTGAAGAGGAAGGTGCGTCTGACTCATGCCATGGTATTTTCAGTGGCATCATATGGTTGTGAAAGCTGGACATTGAACAAGAAAGACAGAAAAAGAATTGATGCTTTTGAATTGTGGTGGTGGAGACATGTATTGAATATACCATAGACTGCCAAAAAAACCAACAAATCTGTCCTAGAAGAAGTACAACCAGAGTGCTCCTTGGAAGCAAAAATGGCCAAACTGAATCTTACATATTTTGGACATGTAGTCAGGAAAGAACAATCCCTGGAGAAGGACATCATGTTTGGGAGAGTGGCAGGTCAACGCAAAAGAGGAAAATCCTCCACCAGATGGATTGACTCAGTGTCTGCAACAATGGGCTTAAACATGAATAAGATTGTTTGCCTGGCACAGAATCGGCAAGTCTTTTGATCTGCTGTACATAGGGTCGCTGTGAGTCAGACTCGACTCGACGGCACCTAACAACAACAACAACAACAACATGAGTTATACCTTAAGTGTTTTATTTTTAATTTTTTTTGTATGTTCATAGAATTGCCTCGTATATTTTGCATTTTTTCGTTCCCTCTTTATCCCTGTACTTTGCTCCCCCAGCCCTCCCATTTTTCCCATTGTCCACTCCCTCTCACTAGTCCCCGCCCTCCTCAATTTGGGTCATTTATAATTTCCAATGAAGCTTAGATAAGTGTGACCAAACATTTATGTGTGTGTGTGTGTGTGTGTGTGTGTGCACGCATGCACGCGCGCTGGGTTTTAGCTCGGTTGGTAGAGTACTGCTGTGCACACTCTGAGAAACTGGGTTCAATTAGCAGCACCACAAAAATGGTAGAAGGCCCTGGCAGCCTACTCCCAAAACAATCAGCCATTGAAAACCATTGAAAACCCTATGAATAGCAGAGAAGCACTGACATAGTGCTGGGCATGACACAGTATCTGAGAGTGTTTCCTTCTGTTGCACATAGGGTCACTATGAGTTGGATCCAACTCAACAACACCTAACAATGATATGTGTGTATGTATGTGTGTGTATGTGTGTGTGTGTGTAATATATATACACACATATATACATATATATGTATATTATGTGTGTGTGTGTGTGTATAATTCTTTTTCCTTTAAGGTAGTTTTAGCACCCCTATAGAAGAAAGAACATGTGGTATTTCTCTTTTTCAGTCTGAGTTTTTTGCTTATAATGATATTCTCTAGTTCCATCCACTTTGTTGCAAACGTAATTTCATTCTTCTTCACTGCTGAACAGTACTTCATTGTGTATATATACCACAATTTTTAACCCAATCCTCTGTTGATAGACATCTGGGCTGATTTTGTACCTTTGCAATTGTGAAGAGTCCTGAATAAAATATGGAAGTGCATGTAATTTTGTTGTACATAGGATTCCTATGTTGTTGTTGTTATTTTTGTTATTGCTATGAGTTAGACCCAACTGAACAGCACCTAACAACAACAAGTACCTATGGCATGATGACTTAACCTCTTTGGGTATATTATTTGAAGTAGTATAACTGGATCATACAACAATAACAACAACAGCAACAAAATAATTGTTCTATTTTATTTTCTCAAGTAATTCCATATTGATTCTCTCACAGTGGCTTTTCTTCAAGGTTTCATTGCCAGAATTTAGTGTTGTTTTGTTAATCTTGGTTATTCTTACTGGAGTGAGATGGAATCTCAATGTATTTTTGATTTGCATTTATCTAATGGCTAGGAATAGCAAGTATTTTTTCATGTGTTTATCAATCATTTGTATTTCTCTTTTGAGTACTGTCTGTTCAGTTCCATTGACCATTTATTTATCAGATTATTTGTTACTTTGGTGTTTAATTTCTTGAGTTCTTGATGTATTCTAAAAATTAACCCTCTGTCAGATGTGTAGGATGCAAAGATTTTCTCCCATTCTGTGGGCTCTCCCTTTATTCTATTATGCTTTTCCTTTGCTGTACAGAGGCTTTGAATTTTATATAATTCCATTTGTTGATTCTTGATGCAGTTTCCTGGGCAATTAGAGCCTTGTTTTGGAAGTACATGCCTATGCCTATGCCTACACATTAGAATATGTTCCATATGTTTTCTTCCAGTAGTTTTAAGGTTTCCAGTTTTATGTTGAAGTCTCTGGTCCATTTTGAACTGATTCTTGTACAGAATGAGAGATATGGGTCCAGTTTCATGCTTCTACATATAGATATCCAGTTTTTCCAGCATCATTTGTAAAAAATCCAGTGTACAACTTTGGCCCTTTTGTCAAAGATCAGGGGCCTGTACTTGTGTGGGTGTGTATCAATTCTTAGAGTCTTAAATAAAACTTTTTATGCTAACATTTCTATTATAAGTGATTTGTTATCTTGACAATTCCATAATATTTCAGGTAATATATGAAATATAAGAATAATCACTTTGTTATAATTGTATGCTGATACCATCTAGTACTCCCTCCTAGTTCATGACTCTTCCAAATATGAACACTGATAGCTTGAAATCATCCATAGGGGTACAAGTATATACAGTAGAGAAATTGGAAGATGGTATAAATAATGGAAATCTTTAACCTAGACAGATATAGGCAGAATGTAAATTATTTGGGATGTTAGATTACTGATTTTTTGTTTCTTATTCAGTTTATACATATTTTCAAGGATATTTTAAGATTTAGAGACAAATTACACTTATTTTATTTAAAAATGTTAATGCCATCCCTATATCATAATTAACAATTCTTTTAGAGGGAACAATAATTATTGTTAAATAAATGGTAGCTATATTTTAGTATGTTTGAGTGCATTTTTTTACAGGTGGGATTATATTTGTGTTTCTCCCTTTAGGTTCAACTTGTACAAAATGTTCTGAAAAATCTAACCTATTAAGAGTTCTGTTATGAAAGTAGCCTTTAAAAGCAAAATCTTCAGGCCTCAAAATAAGAAGTAAGATGATACAGAATATAAGTAGCTTGTGAGTCAGAAAGAAATTTTGTGAATTGATTATTCACAAAAGATATGCTAGCAGCCATGGCAAGTAGGAAGAATCTGCTCCTAGGTGGTGAGAACATCTTGCTAGAGCTGTTACCCTGAAGTATCCGGGAATACTTCCTTAACTCTGACTGTTCTGAAGTAATCTGACAACTCACCTGCTGATTTTGTACAGTGCCTTCCACTGTGAGAAGCAATCGCCAAATGATTTGGGCTTCAGGAACATAGTTATGCCATATGACTGCAAAATCCTGGAGAAAAAAAAAAGAACAAAATAGCTAGGCCAGTAAAGACATTAATGATTACAGAACAAACAAACATTAAGGTACATCAATAAAAACAACTTGATTGAATTCATGCCTTGTGATCACAGAAAGAATGCAGTTGATTTGAGAATTTTTTCTTTTTATTTTATACCTGTCTTTAAATATATTTTTTCTAAACATGAACATGTATAATTAATGACAACTTTGTCCTTTTGAATATCAAATGTGTGTAATGATTCCTTTTAGAGGTGGATGCACATGTATTTTACATCTAAAACTGTGTAAACCAGTATTGGAGAATTCTCACACACAACCACATTTTTAGTTCCTTCTACAATGGCAGGAATCTTGAATAACAGACAAAATGCTCTCAGAAATAATTGTGTGTGTGTATGTGTGCACCGGCATGTGTGTGTACAGGCTTGTGTGTGCACAGGGATGTGTACATATATGAGGATTGATCAAAAGATAGAGTGAATGTTTAAATTTAGAAAAATTCTTATACTAAAAGACATATTGCCATTGATGTCCCTCAAAATACTGCTCATAATCTTTGAACATATTTATCCCATCATTCTTGCCACTTTCTGAAGCAGCTCTGGAAGATGTCTTTCATTACTGTCTTTAGCTGTGTTGTCCTGGCTGCCTCAAAGTCCTGAGTCAATGCAAAACATTTACCTTGTGTGGTCATTTTGACTTTTGGGAAGAGCCATAAGTCATGCGGTGATATACTTAGTGAAGAAGGTGGATGAGGATGCACCATGTTTTTATTTGACAGAAATTGCCATACCAGAAACAATGTGTGACATGGAGCATTACCATGATGGAAGATGAAACTAAAGAAATTTACTTAAGCAGATTTCCAGAACTGCTTCAGAAAGTGCAACAATGGGAAGAGTGTGTGTGAAGACAAGGGAGTACTTGAGGAGGATTAATAGCAAAATGTCTTCTACTGTGATAATTTTTAAAATTTAAACATTCACCATATATTTTGATCACACTTATACATGTGTTCATTTACATATATATGAATATAATATGCTGACCATATCTATATTTTTGGGAGAAGGACCTGGCAACCCCCTCCCAAAAATCAATCTGCCATTGAAAACTTTATGAACAGCAGAGAAGCACTGACAATCGTATTTCCCCTGTTGTACACAGGGTTGCTATGAGTCGGATACCGACTCGACGGCACCTAACAACAACAACAACAACATCTATACTTTAGTCATTTTGAAATCCTTATGTATCAATAACTTGTAAATTTAGCTCTCATAATGCTTTTGTAGTTTTTACTAAATTGTCCCATTTTGTTATTAATGGTGTTTCAATAATGAAGGATGTGGATGATAAATCCTCTTTTTTGCACTATTAGTGTATATTAATTGTATACAATAATCATTTATTATGACATCGTCATGCATTTAGATAATATACTTTGACCATATTTGTTCCCCATTATCTAACTCCTCTCTCTCTGAATCTTTTTCCATTTTTCCATTACTATGGTTTTGAACCCAGGGCCTCATACATGTCAGACAAATCCTTTACCACTGAGCTACACTCCCAGTACTGTCTTTTCAAGTTTGTTTCTTGTTTTTTCTTTTTTGTTGTTGTTTGTTTTGTTTTGTTTTGTTCTGGTTTTGAGACAAGGTCTTACTAAACTGTGCAGGCTGCCGCTGGCCTCAAACTCACAATCTGCACAAACTGCATTAGCCTTCTGAGAAACTGGGATTACAGGTATGCTCCCATGACACCCAGCAAATATAAGTCTTAACCATTCATCTCTTAGTTTAGTGACATAGCAACACAACTTTAATTTCATTTTTTATAATTAAATTTTAAGCTTAATATAACCATTTTATGTTCTTTTACTATCACTAAGTATTTAAAAATATTTTAAAAAGTGGATGTTTCTTTCACTTGGCTAGCATATTTGGAAGAGTATTTTGATTTTATAAAGTTGAAAATTGCATGCTGACAGTAAGGGAAGTTAACATTTAAGAAATACATTTTTAAACAAGAAACAACTACTCAGAGTTAGTTTAGGATGGGGCAGAGAAGAAAAATCCTCTTGAAACAAAAAGTGGACTAGAAAGAATAAAGCATGTATATATACTTAATATATGTTTATCATGACATAGGAGTCTTCAAAAATGAAGATACCAAAGAAATAGGGAAAATTGTGTTTGTTTGTTTGTTTGTTTGTTTTCAGTACTATGGGTTGAACACAGGGCCTCAGGCTTTTATGCTTTGCAAGTGCTGTACCATGAGCAGCACCCTCAGCCCATATTTTACTTTTTTGAGACAGGGTATTGCTAAATTATGCAGAATACCTCTGGTCTCAAACTCTTGATCCTCCTTCCTCTGCCTCCTGAGTCACTGGGATTACAGGTGTGTGCCATTGTGCTGGCTAAATCGTGTTTTTCCGTGCAAGACATACTATTATCCAATGGTAATAAGGCTGAAGTCATACCACTGTGACTTGCAATCCCATCAGATCTTGGAAGCTAAGCCGGGTTGAGCCTGGTTAGTACTTGGATGGGAGACTGCCTGGGAACATCAGGTGCTATAGGCTTGGGAGAAGGACCATGCAACTCACTCCCAAAAAGCAATCAGTCATTGAAAACTCTATAAATAGCAGAGAAGCACAATAGTAGTGTTTACATAGGGTCACTATGAGTAGGACACCAACTGGAGGGCACCTAACAACAACAGTGGGAATAAACTGAGGGTAGGGCACTTAGCAAGTCTTGTTTGTTCAGATACTTTTCAGTGTCTTATGTCCTTGGGGTTAAGGTAAATCTTTCATCTGGGTACAGGGAGGTACACCTCTGGAATAACTTACTATAGGGGAAGTTCACCTAAATTTTGTGCCCTGATTCATGAGAGAAAAATGAAATATAAGCAGAGAGATCATTTTGCTTCTGTGATCTTAATTTCCATCAGTTTAAAATATTCTGCATGCCAAGGGGCCACATTTGGGAGTTGTTGTTAGGTCAAATTGTGTCCAACTCATGGTGACCCTCATGGGGTTTTTCAATCACTGTTTGGAGAATGTTTTCAGGAGTGGATTGCCACATTGATTTCCCATTTTTGCAGTATTAGAGATTGACCTCGAGTTCTCAGAAAGTGTGGAATAGCACTCTTCCAATATTATATTGTTCTTAGGTGCCATCTAGTCCTGTCCTGGGATTGTTTTTCAGGAGTGGACTGACATATCCTTCTCCCGTGTTTGTGGTGCTGGGAATCAAACCTGGATCCTCAAAAATATGAAGCAACACTCTACCAACTGAGCTAAACCCAAGCCCACCCATGAGAATCACTATGAGTCAGACTTGACTCAGGCACCTAACAACAACCATCACCACCTAGTGAATGAGATGCTATGTGGAGAAAACCATGGTGCCCAGCCCTCAGCCAGAACCAAATGCCAGACATTTGGGGGCAGCATGTCCTAAACTCCATTGATGTACATTCCCTCTAATGATTTCTATAACTATAATTTTAAGACTAATTTAATATTTTAATCATGTGTAAAACATGAATTGCCATTCAAAAATTGACATTTTTGTGTCTTTGTTACAAGATTCCTTCAATATACATATTTCTTTCTGTGATTCTGATACTATAATGAAGAGAGCAGTCATAATTGACAAGTACTAAAACAGAATTGGAAAATAAGAGAATTTAAATTTCTGCATCTTTCCCTGCCTTTTAAGTCAGTGAGGAGCTATTCATACTAAAATATGGATCCGTCCAAATACCTTTTAGATTATAAGCTGCCATATATATAGTTGATAACTTTACTACCAAATTTATCATTACTTTAAAAATAATTCATAAATATAGAATACCTTTTTAAATAATTAAATATATTTTATCCAGCCTGAACATGTCACTCTATAAACTGAAATATTTTTCTAACCACTGTGAAATGCTAAGAGAGAAGATATTCAACTTTTTAAAACATGATGAATAGTATTTTGCACAGTTCATAGTATCAATCACAAAAAAAAAGGAAAAGAAAAAGAAATTTCTGTAAAAACCATGAAATGGTCTGTCTTAAAGAATGAATTAGATGGATTGCATTTAGCCAGTACTATGGCCTTATGTTTAAGGAAAGAAATGAAAGACATTTCCTGTTTTCCAAAATGCTGCACTTTGTCTACCCTCACAGGTCTGTTGGCTCTTCATAACATTTTTAAATACTTGTTCTTCCTCAAATATTCCTAAGATCAAAAAATTTCTTCACTGTCTTAAGAACTAGATAATTTCTTACTTCTTTTCAATGTCCTGATCACCTCCATCATTAGTAAGTATTTAAAAGGCATAATAAAGCTTACCTAATACACAATCCTTCATTAATACATTTCCATCAGATGACTCACACCATATAATGATTATACTTATATTTTGTCAAATTTATAAGTTCTGAGGTCTAAAAAATTGCCACAGACTTACATTAATGTGGGAAATCCTCTTGAGGGCAATTACCCATTAAACCAAAATTTCAGCTCTGTGCATTGAATTAAATGATAAGAGTGATAAATCAATTACCACAGAAGAGCTTTTACTAGATCACATGACTGAATCATTTGAATGAAATGACAAGTCACTGATTTTATAAAGTACTGGTCCAGCTGAAGGTGCTTTCAAGGGAGAAAATGAAAAAGGCAAGTATGGTTAGAAATTGGTGGTATATGCAGATGGAGATCTGAAAGATCCTCCAGATATAACAGTGAGCTCAGTAATATCTTCACTTTTACAAACTAAAGTTTATATGTGATAATCATGTAAAGCATGCACTGCTTGGAACACAGTAGGCTAACAAAATTGATGAATGTGCACACTTGTGATTGGAACTTGTGAAGTCATATGAAAGATCTGATTTAAAGTGATGGAAAAAAGTCCACTTTCTCACCATGAGCCAATTTCAGTAACCAAAATACCAGTCCTTAGATTTCACTGATTGCTTTTAGGAGAAAAAAGTCAGAATTCAAAAGTGCTAGCTGAGAGCAGCAACATTGTCAGTATTATTCACAATGGTAAATTTTGCCAGTTATGACATCTACAATGCTAAAGCCCGAAGAAATTATATATAGAGAGAGGCTTATCTGGCGATCTTCTATAAGACTGATCTGTGAGATTTACTTTCTACATAAAGGCCTTCTGCAAACCCATTGCCTTTACAACACACAATGCTCCTTGTGTTCTGACATACTCTGTATTTCCGCTTTTAAATTCTGCTTTCCCTTAAGCTACACTTCCTTTCTGCCAGAAAAGTCATCCTCAAATGACAGTGGGACCTTGTGGGAAACGTAAGTGGGAGGAAAGGAAGTTAGAGGGAAGAAAGATAGCAGAGAAAAGAAGGAAGAGACATAGAGTCTGACATCTGAACAATTGAGAAAAAGTACATATGGAGGCCAACATAGCTCAAAAAATAGCATGTGGGAATATGTAACAAAAGTGAAAATTAATAGAAATTTTTGCAGACTTTTCCATTCTCCCACCTCTTCCTTTTTCTTTCTTACTATTTATAGTTATTGTTGTTTTTCCAGGACTGGATGTTTAAACTTAGGGTTCTGTGCATTCTAGGCAAGTGCTCTACCACTGAGCTGCCCCTCAAGCCCCTTTTATTGTTTTTATTTTGTAATAAGGTTTTACTAAGTTGCACAAGCTGCTTCCGTCCTCAAACTTCAGATCCTCTTGCCTCAAGCCTCTTGAATTATGACTTGCTGGGATTACAGACATGTGCCATGGAACCCTGTACTCTTTCTTTTTCTAAAGAGAAATGTTGTTTGTTTGATTTCTGATATTATCTAATCCCATATAAAGGGTAGGAGTACAAAAATAAATTAAAACATAGAGTATAAGATCTTTTCACATGAAGTTTCCAGAAAATGGAAGTGAGAATGAAGATGAGAGAAAAAATGGTGTGGGTCTGGAGAGAGTTATGAAGAGATTTTTGAAGTAAGTGGATTGTACTTAGCTGAATACCACACAGTGCTGGGCTTTAGAGATAGAGATAAATCATTGTTTCTTTAGAAAGTTTTACTTTGTGTTATCAATACAAGAGATCCCAATAAGTGCTTGTATTCTTTCTCAAGGGATGTGGGGTTTGATTTGTGATTCTTTGTGACTGGGAGGCCTTGCAAAGATAAACCTTATGAAAGATGCAGCAGTCTGATTTGTAGTAAGGATGCAGCTCCTAAACCCAACTCATAAAAGTTAACAGAAGTACAGAAACACAGAAACAGGAGCTACTAACCTTAATTAAGCCTGCAGCAGTACCACTGTGGCATCAGATCCCATTAGATCTCAGAAGCTAAGCAGGGAAGGGCCTGGTTAGTACTTGGATAGGAGACTATCTGGGAACATCAGATACTGTGGGCTTGGAAGAAGGACCCAGAAACCCACACCCAAAAGCCAATCCACCATTGAAAACCCTATGAATAGCAGAGAAGCACTGACAACACTGTTTCACCTGTTTTATGTAGCTATGAGTTGGATACCGACTCCATAGCACCTAACAACAACAACTTTATTTAAGGAATGAATAAAGCATGTTTTGTTCTTTTAGGAACCTATATTCTAGATGGATTTGTGAAAAAACCAAAGAGTGTATTCTTTTACAAAAGCTCCCGAATCTTAGGAAGTACGATGCAAAGGGAGTTTTCTGGGGGGAAAAAAATCTCCACAGGTTCTGAACCAACAGTTGTGCTAGAATCATCACAGATATTTCTGTGGCAAATGCTAAATCTCGGGCCTCCAAAATGTAAGTAATTAAATTGTGCCATTATAAACATGATTACCTCCAAAACAATGATAGTGTGACCAGGAGTCAAGCAAGTGTCGTAATATATTTTATTGTTCATTTCGCTGACATTCTCAAATTTCATATTATTGGAGTAGGGCTTTGAAGATTTTTGGGGAGGGGAAAATGAAAACTTATTTTGTGATTCTACATTGAATCAAAATCCTATTAATCTAATAACTATACAAAGTTTGGATGAGACAAATTGAGAATAATCTGAGTATGATTTTATATAAAACTAGTAGTATACCTGCCTGCAGTTGTACCAATGTGGTGTCCAATCTGTCAGATCTTGGAAGCTAAGCAGGTTGGACCTGGTTAGTACTAGGATGGGAGACCGCCTGCAAACACCAGAACACCAGGTGCTGTAGGCTTGGGAGAAGGACCTGGCAATCCTCCCCCCACCAAAAAAAAAAAAAAAAAAAACAATCAGCCATTGAAAACCATATGAATAGCAGAGAAGCACTGGCAATAGTGTTTCGTCTGTTGAACCTAGGGTCTTTATGAGTTAGACACCGACTCGACCACACTTAACAACAAGAACAAGAATTAGTATAGCTAAGTACTATTAATAATTTTTCAAAAAGTGATGAAGAATAAGTAGCAACAACTAGCAACATGTAGTTGTTACTGATTGATGACTGGATTTCTTTCTCATCATATGTATATATACATATCATTCACAAATATGTGTGTATTTCTTGCCAATTCCTTCTTAAATTTAATCCAATAATGCTATGTTGAATATTTTCTTGTTTTAATTTTCAAGATAAAAACCTCAATATTCTATAAATGAAAAGTACCAAAATGTTCCTCATTATTGGCAAATCTTACTTTTAATGGTTTATATCAAAAGGAACTTTTTGTTTATAATGGAGTCAGTTTTAAGGAATGTAGATTCTAACTTTGATGTCAAATTCACAGTGAAATGATTCCAGTAACTACTTAAAGTCATGTTTTCAAAGTTAACTATCAGTCAAAACTTGTTTTGAACATTGGCATTGGTTTTAATATACTGCCAACACTACTTACAATGCTTTGTATAGCATATTATAGATGTGTTTCTCACAGTGCATCATCTACCGCACAAAATTGATCGATGAAAGTGGTTTCACTGCTTTAAATATCAATAAAAGTTGACTTTGGTTTAGACATTCTAGAACTGTGAACTTTGATGCAATTTCATTTTTTTTGGTTCAATTAAAACATTTGACTATATTCCCTCATGTGCTATTAGCCACTATTGTGCATCATTCCAAGTGCATTTTCATATGACTATCATTCTAGTTAATTTATCTTGTCTTCTAGACAAGAATTAAATATTTATTCACTTAATATTTCAGTTAACTTGCATTCTCAGAAAGGATATGTAAGGTTATAGCAATGCCTACCTGTTTCTCAGAAATCTCTCATAAACTCTTTCCAGTACTATGCAACAAGTCACAATACATAACCATGTCCTTTGGCCTATGTCATGTTGATAAAGTCCCATCATTTGAACACATCATCACAGGAAATTTGCTGGAAATATTATAGGGTATAAGAGTTTAATAGTATATTTTATTATTATTTGTGCTTTATTATAGTTTATTATGGCCCATTTGTTTGAATGCATTCCCATTTTATGTTACTGAAATCACTCAAATATTTAAAATTTCATTTTTTTGTTACATGTACAATTATCTTTAAGAAGCGAATCTATTATGCATGTACTCAAAGGCATTTCCAAAGGTCTAAAAGAATGATAACTATTATATGTGTTATTAAAAATTTAAGATTAAACAAGATTGTTATGATACCACCTTATGAGATAGCAGATTTACATTTAACAAATGCAATGAATGACAAAATTCACAGACTACAACATTTAGACTTAAAGTCTAGATGCATCTTTGGTTGCAAAATCAGGGATGTGTTGTTGGTATTTGAGTAATGCGTGTTTAACAGTCAAGTGAGTAGCAGTGAGTGTTAGTAGTACATCCTGCCTGAGGGTCTTTCCCAAGAGAATTGGCTCTTAATTAACAGACAATTACTATTTCCAAAGTTAAGGATTGAGGAGGAAAAGTATTGCAAGTTATTTACTACTTGCACTGGCACACATTTGATTTTTCCATTGGTGGCTGACTTCTAATACAGAAGTCTCTAATAAAAAAATGAGCTCTTCCACTAAAACTCAATCAATATTAACCTTCTCAAACTGGCCATGAGCACTCAAAAGATTTGCAATTTTGTGCCTACTGGTTATTAAAAACATAGAAAAAACATGTAGTACACAATCCTGGAGGAAAAAATTTCTACCTGATGTAATTTAAGGAGCTATTTTCATTCTAAAACACTATTTGGTTATGGAAGAAAATAAACTTTTGTGTAGATTTTAAAGATGAAACAAGTCTATAAATATGTGCTTCACCTCTTCTTGCAGGGGTATATTAATGGAAAAAATTGAAGAACAGTGGAAAACATGAAGAATGTTGAACAGCCATATCTATTATTGACTTTCTCATACAATCATTTTGTTTACTTCATACTAACGTTCTCACTTTGGGGCTGGTGTTTAGCTCAGTTGGTAGGGTGCTGCTCTGTGGTCTCTGAGGTCCTGGGTTCAATCTCCAGCATGGCAAGAATCAGAAAAGGACTTGGCAGCTCACTCTTGAGAAAAAATCCCAAAACAATCTGCCATTGAAAACCTATGAATAACAAGGAAGTACTGACAATAGCACCAGGCATGGCAGAGTAACAGGTAGGAGTTCAGTCTGTGGTACATGGGGTCACTATGAGTCAGACCTGACTCAATGGCACCTAACAATGACTTTGTCACCTGACATGTGCCAGGAACTATGGTAAGGTCAGAGGACAAGGAAATCAAATTTAAAAATCAAACAGAACAGAAAAGATTAACTCTTAAATTTAGCAAGTTTACCATGGCAATGCACTCATGCAGTCAGAGGAAAATCATCCAATTATAATTGTTTCTAAATAATACATTAATAACTGCATCTCAGTTCTTTTTCTGATGCTATAATAGAATACCTTGTTGTTCCTAAGAGCTATTGAGTTGAGTCCAACACATGGCCTACTCTCATAGGTTTTTCATGGTTTATGGTTCCAGGCTTGTTTTGGGAGTGGGCTGTCATGTCCTTCTCCCATTTTTTGTGGTACTAGTGATCAAACCCAGGGCCTCAGAGGTCGCCCAGAAGCACTCTACCAACTAAGCTAAACTCCAGCCCCAATAGAATATCTAAGACTAGACAATTTATAAAGAACATAAATTTCTTTGGCTTATGACTCTAGAGGCTTAGAAATCTAAAAGGATGATGTTGGCATTTGATGAGGACCTTAGTGCTACAAGAGAGGAAGAATGCCACACCAGAAGGGCTGAATTTGCTTATATAATAAGCTCACTCTTGTGATAGCTAACCCACTCCTGCTAGAACTACATTATCCACTATGACACAATCACCTTTGGTAGGCCCCCACCTCCCAACACTGCTGCATTGGAAAGAAAATCTTTACATATGAAAATCCATTTTTGTTTGGAGAACACATTCAAACTATGCCAAACATTAATGTCAACAAGTGAAATTAAATTTTACGTTCTCCCCTAGCTAGTTGCTGACAGTAACAACATCTTTTAGAAGTACCAAACAATAACTCTTAGAAGAGTCAAGCAACTATACATGTAATAAAGATGATGCATAGTTGATAGTTAAGCATATATTGTTTACTACTTTTGGGAAACATAAAGTTATTGGGTTCCTCAAACGTGAAAATAAGCCATTATTTTAACCTTGGGGGAAACTAAATCCGTATTCAGAGAAACAGAAGCAAACATCCAGATACCTAGACTCACTGACAAATGTATTTGTAAAATGCTGAGTTATTTTTGAAATGTGTCTAGTATAAAGAATTGCCTGCCATGAGTTATAATATAGAAAATTAGTTGAAAACCATAACCTCTAACCCAGTCTGATTAAAATTCAACATAGAAATTATGACATTTGGATTTGAATTCAAGTTCATTATCAAACTCCCTTTTGATATATGGTAAGTTTTTGACTCTTTTGGTGCCAAGTTTTTTAATTTTCTGATTATTAGATGACTTTTAAGAATTCATAAAGTTGAAATTATATAGCTAATTTAAGAAAGTCTCTAATGATTTAAAATCCAGGTTTTAAAAGGATCAATTAATAGTCACGAGCAACCAATATGCATGATAAGAGAAACATAACTAGACCTAAAGTAAATATACCCTAGTTCATCACTTATTTGAAAAGAAGTCTACCAAGAACAGTACTCATACTGTACAATTTATACTTAAGAAAATGGCTTATATTTACTAAGAAAAAGACTTCTCAAACTTTAAGATGCATCAGAATCATTGAAGATTTGTTTAAGCACAGATTGCTGCATTCTAACTACAGAAGCGCTATTTTGGTAGGCGTGGGATGAAGACAGACTAGGAACTAACTACTTCCCAGGGGTACTGATACTACTGATTCAGGGACCACACTTTGAGAACCACTAAGAGTATTATTGCTAGGTGTTTGACTTACTCTGCATAATTAAAAACAAAACAAACTCAGAATAAGTATTATTTGATTTTTGTATAAATATCTATTTCATAACTGTCACATGTATACCATATACATGTATATTTATTTGTACTTTTAATTTCATATGTTATGTTTAGTTGCTTTAATTTTAACCACTTAAGGCCCAATTTGGTAAATACTATGCCTTCAGTTGGGCTGGGATTTAGCTCAGCTGGTAGAGTGCTGCACTGCAGTCTCTGAGGTCCTGAGTTCGATTCCCAGCACCGCAAAAATGGGAGAAGGGCCTGGCAATCCACTCCCAAGGCAATCCCGAAACAGTCAGCCATTGAAAACCCTGCAAGGGTCACTATGAGTCGGATACTGACTTGACGGCACCTAACAACAACAACAACAATGCCTTCAGTTAATGTTTGTTATTAAGTAAAAGTTTCAAAATATAAAGTTTATGAGATACCTGCTTCAGTGTCATGACACAACCATGAGATATTATTCTATGAGTAAAGAAAACACCAAGTCTTATTTTTCTTACTTAGTATCTAAACTATAACTCACCACTTGAAAGTATCTGAGTAGAGGATAAGAAAATTTAAATATGTATGATAAGAGAAATATAATTAGGTCTAAAGTAAATATATTCTAGCTCACCATTTATTTGAAAAGAAGTCTAGCAACAAGAGTATTCATACTGTACAATTTATACTTAAGAAAATGACTTATATTTACTAATAGAGAGGTTTCTCAAACTTTAAGATGCATCAAAATCATTGAAGATTTGTTTAAGCACAGATTGTCGGATTCCAACCACAGAGTACTTAGTACTTAGGGTTCTGACATTAATTATATATAAATATATAAATATATATATATATATATATATATATATATATTCAGTCATCTTTTTTTTTTCAGTATGGGAGATTGAACCCAGATTGAACCCATGCAAGGCAAGTGCTCTACCACCAATCTACACTCTCAGCAAGTGCAATAATCTTTAAGCTACTTTAATGACTTAACTTTTAAGGTTACATTGAACTAAGTCATTTGTGAAGGTTAATTATCTATAACTTTCTCTTAGTGAAATGATTGGTGCCCTTGCATTTTTGCATACAGTTTTTATAGAATTAGACACTCATGTATAAAATTATTAGAATATCTAAAAGATTAATATTATAAATTTAGTGCTAGATGCTCAGCCTCGATCATTTGTAATTTTTCAGATCACTGCTTATAAAAATATCTTATACTTTGGATGTATGTGCACATAAATGTTTTCATGTATTTCATATATGGAGTATATATTCCCATGCATTTACATAATTACACAAATGAATAAAAAGAGAGAACTGGGAAAACATATTTGAAAATCTTTCTAAGAAGTCTGTTTACACTGTAACATAAACCAATGTATCAGAAGTGCATTCTATCTTCATAATTCTCTTATGTTTGTACGTTTGTCTTCTTTTTTCCTATCAGCAGCTCTGATTTATCCATTTAAAATTTTTATGTTATTTCTTTTTTTGTTGCTTGTTTATTATCGGTATATATTTTTGGAATATTTTCTTTGGACTTTTTTTTTAATTGACAAGATTACATCTCAGTTTGTTAAAGAGAACCAGCTGTTTTCTTGAAAGATAATTTTCTGAAGCTGTTTTGTGCCATAATTACACTGCAATTACACAGCAATATCCATAAAAACAGATGAGGACTCTATGTGTCCTTTTACCTCATTAGAAGTCACAAAAATGGTAGACGTAGTCTATCCCAGTTTGACTATTGCCCTCTATTGGCAAATTCAAGTCTTGGCATAATCAAAAAACAACAGCAATAAAACAGAGAGGGGTTTTATCTTTGTGTGTGTTTGTGTGTGTGCGTTTTGTGTTTTGTTTTTAAACATTGGTGACATTTTGGGTCATGAGGTAATGCCATTAAAAGTTTCAAAACTCTTTTTTACAATTAGAATATAAAACATGCCTTTAAAACAGCTTTTAAAAAAGTCATTTCATCTAACGTAGTGCAAATTGGGGCTTTCCTCCACCACCAAACTGCAGGGCATTAATCTTTCCTCCTTCACTTAAAATCTACTTGGATCATATCCATCTTTTCAGAAGAAAATCAGTTGGATCCTTTTCCAGTTCCCAGCATGTATCGCCCTCTTTGAGGCAACTGTCTCTAAGAAAATGAAGATTTTTAAGTCTCTTAGCAAAATCAGCAATTAACCAAACTTTTATTAGCACAGTGATTTTAAAAATTGAATATTTAGTCAGATGGAGAAGAAAAATTCATTTCAAATAAATTTCTGAGAAAAAGATTTTCATTTCAGGACAGTGAATAATAACATATTTACCAGTGAGAATGAAGATATTAGAAGACCAGCTTTAACAGATGAAACTGTCTTGAACATTGAGATATTTAACGTGAGTTCTATGATGGGAAAGGTGCACACACACAAATAAACACTGCCTTTCATGGTCCTTTCATACTGATTGACAGCTGGGAAATATAGTATTTTAATAATATTTATTTTGGCATAAGTGGCAGGAAGTAATCTAATTTTGTAGTCAGCTGGGCAACTACAGAAAGAAATTTTCTGTGAGGCCTTTTATGCACTTCTAGGAATCAGAAACTTTGATAGATTTGAAAATTTTGTAAGGTCGAAAGTAAAATTTTTCTAAAATTTCAACTTTCCATTTATACCAGGTAGACTGCTATCTTCTCAATGTAATAGTCTTAATGTAATTATTGGCTGTGTAGCAAATACAGAAAAGTTTAGCAGCGTAGTTTCTGAATTGATGTCAGATTTAGGGGCTGAGAATTAAAATTAGTTCATTTCTTTGCCAACACTAACACAAATCTTGGAGCACATTTCTTCAGATATACTAAAATGGTGACAGCTTAGCTAACCACTGGGGAAGTTTTCTGTACAAGAGCTCATATTCATTTAACAACTTTGGCTTAGCATGACCCCACCTTGCTTGCCTCTTCCTTTGTTTAATTAATAACACCATTCCCTTTTTTAGAAGATAATTTATCTCACAAAACAAATTTCAGGCAGAGCCTAGAGTGCTAGAGAAGAGAAAAAATTGTATGACTACAATGAAGTGTCTTAATGTTTCTCATTCAACACTTTTGCCCAATGTCTGTTTGCAACTATACAGTAATTCTGAAGTACAACATAACTGCATAATTGTCAGGCTCTTTTCCTTTCTAGCAATTTTAGTCAGTGACTGTGAATCAGTGTTGATTAGTCTTTAGCAGTTGACAAAACTATACACGTTGTACACTTACAGAATAACCATCCAGTTGTCATGACAAGCACATGGCTATTTATAGAATTGGACTCTTCATTATTAACCTGTTAGTAGAGAAAAAAGGTCCGTTTTTTCTGGCTTTCAACTATGTGACTTGCACATTTTTTTAAGGCTAGTATTTCTAAGCTATATTTCAAGCATTCTAATTTAACCTTTGCCATTATTTCTCTTTATATATTGATATTGTGATTAAAATGTACTTTGCAAAATACATAATTATTACTCATTCAACATAGCTTGAATATTTACTGCGTGTCAGGCACAGCTATATATGCTATAAATATGGCCAAGAATAAGAGCAGCAAAATTCCCTTTCTCACAGAGCTCACTTTCTACTGTTGATATTTGTCAGACTACATTCCTCTAGTACTCACAGGGAAAAATAAAACAGAGTATATCTGTTAAGTTTCAAGCAGGGAAGCATAATGCCTATGAATGATGTATAATAAAGGGCTTATTGTAGAAACTTACCATAATAATTGACTTTACCCAATTACAGAAGCTGATAAGAAATCTATAAGTAATCAAGGCTGTTGGCTTTGCATTTTCTGGTGGTGGATCTTTGGTGCTGGCAGTTGGGAAGAATATCTGAATACAAAGTAGGGAAGGGCAAGAGTAAACTGGAACTCATGAAAACATCCTATAATATGGGCTTGTCTTTCAGTATCTTCAACCATGATCACCTGTAGGAGGAGGTAGCACTCTTACCCGTGAAACTGCACAACTCCCTGGCCCAGGACTCAAGCTGAAGGAGATGCTGCCTTAGTAAAGGAAAGGTAGCTAGTTTCTGTGGCTTGGTATCCTCCACAGCAAAATGAGATGAGTCACAGCTATGTGCACAAGGAACACCAGTGGGGGAACCCTATACAGATGCTACAGATATAAAAATTACTGATTCATTTCCACCAGTCAAGTCTCACAATATTTCTCTTCAGGCCAGCCCAACTCAGAATCATATAGGTAAAGGAATTCTGGAAGGCATCCCCTTCTAGAGAAACCAGTTTAGCTGAATTGATACAGAATATAAAAACATGCAAGGGTTCATGTATAGTGGAGGTGGATTTATGAGTGTGGATTTCAGCAGAATTTTCTGTCTAGACAGAATTGTGGGAGTCTTTTATGATAGTATGTAAAGCTCTACCACTGGTTGAGATCATCTAGAGAAGTGCAGAAGAAGGGAAAAATAGTCTTTGTGACATTCCAAAGTTGGAGGTAAAGGAGTTGTAAAGGAACAGGCAAAGAGGTACAGAATGATAAATGTGTGGATAAGAGGAGAACCAGTGAGTAGTTTTCCAGAAACAAGGAAAAAGTATGTTTCAACAGAGAAGGGAGACAGAATCTCTCTTTCAACTTCTAATGATAAGCTGAGAAAGCGAAGGCTGAGATGGGCAACATGACTGGACAATGTGGAAGTCATTACTGGTTTTGTAATCACTCTTTTTGTGTGTGGTGAATCTAATGGAATTGAGTCCAAGAGAGAATAGGGAGGGCCTTTTCATAAGGTAAGCATTATGAACAATCAAGTACTTTGAAGGATTTTGTTGTAAAACAGAACACAGTAGCAGAAGAGAAGAGATAGAAATGAAACCAAAGGTTTGTTGTATGATTGTTAAGATTAAGTAACATTATATTAAGACATGTTTACATTTTTATTAGAAATTTTTAAAAAATGTGATTCATTTTGACATGCTTTTCATTGTGACAATTTTCATATATGCAATTACATTCTGATAAGGCTGTACCAGGAAAAGGTGAAAAATTAATGAAGTGGAAGGGGAAAATGGCAATTTAAATGGCAAGATTATCTACTATAAAAGGGTTTTTAAATGTCCAATCTCTAATATTGAAAATAATTTAAGTCTATGTGAGATACTAATTTCAATCTCAGGCCTTGTAAAGAGAAGAGAGGGAGAGAGAGAGAGAGAGAGAGAGAGAGAGAGAGAGAGGGAGAAAGAGAGAGAGAGAGAGAAAGAGAGAGAGAGAGATGCAAACAGAGAGAGAGAGCAAGACCATGAGACCACACATGCATGTATTAGAGACATTGTTTTGTTTGCTTAAATGGTGAGATGTTGGGCCATTGAGGAATCCTATCATGATAGAGACATTTGGGAGAGAGAAGGTTTTTACTGAAGATCCAACTGGGAGAAAGGAAGTGTAACAGATAACTCAATACAGAAAGGCTGACATGGGAAGGAGTATGCAAATATGCATTTGCACAGCAGGAGGCAACCAGAAAGGGGAATCTGAAAAGTGAAGGGAAAAGGAATATGTGGTGGCCAGTTTGAGTTCTCCTATAAGGTGCTTCATAGTAGTGAGCTGCCAATCAAGAACATGCATTTCAAAGAGAAACCTTATATTCCAACTCCAATTCCATCAAATTGTATTCTTTTCCATAGTTTCTGTTCTGTACAATGTTCAGGCTTTTCTTTACCTTTTCCTATTGTTCTAGGTCATAAAGTGGTTTTTTTCCCCTATTTTCCTCCAATCCTAACATAATACTCAAGGTTTGCTTTTTGAAACATTTTTGCTATCATTCTTCTAAAAAATATTTCAGAAGTTCCTTTTACCTATACTAGGGTCTACAAGGTTTTTCTTAAAGGTCAAAATAGAAAGTAAAGATTTAGGCTTGTGGGTTGTATGTTCTCTGCTATTATTACTCTAGATCTATCACAGAGCAACAGCTTAAATAATGCATAAGTTAATGTGGTGTTTGTGTCCCAATAAATACTTAATTACCAAACTGAGTGCTATGGCACATGCCCATAATCACAGTGACTTAGGAGGCTGAGAGGCAAAAGGATCTCAAGTTCAAGGCCAGAGACAGCCTGTGAAATTTAGAGACACTCTGTCTCAAAAAGTAGAAAAGAGTCTAGGTGTGTGGCACAGTGGTAGAGCACTGGCCTATCATGTGGGAGGGCCTGGGTTCAACCCCCAATAGTGAAAAACAAATATTAATTAATTCCAAAAATAGATGGCCAATCCATAGTCCATAGTTTGCAAAATAAAAATGCAAATGAAATATTTCCTTATTAAGGCAAAATTGTCATTAGTATCCAATTCACTTTTTCAATCTTACTATTATATTCTATTATGAAAAAATACACAATTGTCAATGAAAATGTCATTTCAAGGACTTGATGCAATCTATACCAAACTTCCAACAGGGTCAAAAACTACATACTGCTGCATAGAATACGCTGATATCCACTTTTCTCCCCACAGTTGTTTAAATATACAGTGATAGAGTGATACTAAGAATTAACATGAAAATCTCATATTGCTAATATATTGTTGCTGTTGTTGTTGTTGTTGTTGTTGTTGTTGTTGTTAGGTGCCATCAAGTCGGTATCTGACTCATAACGACCCTCATAGGGTTTTCAATGGCTGATTATTTCAGGATTGTCTTGGGAGTGGATTGCCAGGTCATTAATACCAAAATATATTTTATATATAAACATAATATTCCTTATTAGAAATGTATTAGTTCATTTTCTGTTCTTGTCTTTAATATATTAAATTTAAAATAAAGAATAATAATTAATGTTTCCCTTTCCAAGCGTGTGTGTGTGTGTGTGTGTGTGTGTGTGTGTGTGTGCATATTTGTGGTTAGGAAACATTATGGCTTACTAGAGAAAAGGAAGATTTTATAACTACAAAGTCTCAAGCAACAATCACAGATTTATTGATGCAATCATTTGTGGGTTTTGTCAATTTGTTAACCATCATTTAACTTTAGTTTTTCTTTTTTATAAAATGGTATTGTTTTAAAGATTATATAAAACAATTAATGTCTTTGCTATTTACATATATATTTTCTTATATATTAAAATTTATATTATATGATAAGTATAAAACAAATGTTTATTTTCTTAAAAACCTTGATTTTTATAAAACATTTGTTCTATGCACTTAAAGCTGTCATGATTTTAAAACATGTTTAATAATGTTTCAGTCCTTCAGATATCTTTTTCCAACAGGCAAATATTCAATGAAAAATCTCTTTTCTCTTTGAAACCTCTATTAACTAGTTTCTTTGTTATTACTCCCTCTGCTAGCCAGGGTAATTAAACACAACAGTCAAAAATACATGAATGTCATCTTAGTGACTTAACAACCCTTTGGATTATTGCACAGCTTCCCTTTAATCAGCAATGAGGAGTCCAGGACACCCCCATTTTGCAATCACACTATTTCAGAATTCTTTACTTTTTCTTACAAAGATGGGAAAGAGCATGCGGTGAAAACATATTGCTCTTTCTCATGTTGGACTTGATGTGATACATCATTTCCCCTTATAGTCTTAAAACTTAGTCACAGAGTACCAAAGTCCGCTGTCAAGAAGGCTGGTACATGTAGTCTTCCTATATGTCCAGAGAAGTAAAAGAAGTTAAGAACGTTTAGAATTTTATTTCAAAATTATACCTGAGGATAATATTTATGAAATCAAGGAAAATCCATTATAGTATAATAATTGGAAGCTTTATAAATTATATGAAATAATTATATGAATTTTTGAAAACTTTAATCTTTAAGATAATGTGAATTCTAGGGACCAAAAGTTTATCAAGTTCTTCAGGCAATAAAAACAATGACTGGATTTAAAGGATTTTACTTAAAATTTGCAACACAGAACTAACACAAATATGCCTGGAAATTACTCTTATTTATCAAGTAGATTGTGACAGATCCCTATGAATTATCCAATGGTTACTTAGAGGTCTTTCAGCATGACTTTTCATTTAAGTAGTCATTAATATTAATTCTTTGTCTCAAACATTCATGACCATATTTCTGCTAATTAGGAATCACCAATTGCCCAATACAAAAGAGTTTGAGGTTACTAGCCTCTTAGTCATTGAGATAGTTGTTCATGTTCGAAGATAATTCTGTAGTTTCTTTTATCCTATATATATGACTTTGGTCTAACCTTTCCTGGCCATTAAGGGAATTTCTAGAAGCATGCAGGATCCAAGTTAAATGCTGTATCAACACCTGATTTGTACATTAATACAAAGGTAGGGTTTATTCACTAATCTCTAATTTCCAGACATAGCCTCACCAGAGAATGGGAATTAATCAGATACCCCTGAAAGACATGGTAGGTGTTGTTGTTAGGTGCTATCAAGTTGAGTCTGACTCATCATGACCCTGCTACGTACAACAGAACAGAACACTACCTGACAATGTCACATGCCAAGCACTATTATCAGTACTTCTCTACTATTCATAGGATTTTTCAATGGCTCACTTTTTTGTTTGTTTGTTTTTTTGAGTAAACTGCCAGGTCCTTCTTCTAAACCTACAGCACTCAGTATTCCCAAGGGGTATCCCATCCAACTACTAACCAGACCAGACTCTGGTTAGCTTCCAAGACCTGACAAGATTAGATGCCAGGGTGGTACAGATGTGGATGTGGTTACCAAGGTCTAAAATGTGAATAAGGCTCTGAGCCAATAGCTTTCCTAAACTGAGGTGGTTGGTCCCATATTAGTCCACTTTTAAATCCCAATAACACAATACCACAGGCTTAGGTGATTTAGAAAGAAAAGAAGCTTATTTTGGCTTAAAGTTCTGAAGCTCAGAGGTTGAATGGCCACATATGGTGATGGCCTTCTTGCTGGTAGTCCCAAGGTTTCACAGGGCATCACATGGGAAGAGAAAAGAAGCTCTGTGTTTGTGTGCATATGCATATGTGTATATCTCCTGGTCTCTCAACCTCTTCTCATAAAGCCACCAAGATTCAATCTTTGGTACTTCACTCTAATGTCCTTATCAAATCCTAATCATTCCCCAAACTGCCCATCTCTAAACATCATAGTAAGATTAAGTTCCTTCCCTTTTAATTCCTCACTAAATGGATTAAATTTCAGCACTTGAGCCCTGTAGGACACATTTAAACCATTTGGGATCCATCACAACAGTCATCCAACATTATCTCAGTACTACTCACATCTCTTGTGGAGTAGCAGGTCATTTGGAAACTGAACCTGAAAGACATGATTCCTTTTCTATGCTGTTACTGCACAAAATGATTTGCTGACCCTATACTTTTCTGAAATCTACATGAACATTGTATTGAGAAAAACCTACCTTGGTGCATAAATTTTAATGCAATATCACTGCTCCTGGTTGAGTAGAATGAATACTGAGCATGTTGGTAGGCACAAAAAATAATAAAAAATATAAGAAACAAATAGGATATCTGATTGAACTAAGTGCTGAAAAGAACAAATAGAACAGGGAAAGAGGGCATGGAAAGTCACAGTGGGTCATTGATCCTTGATAGCATAAAAACAAAAGGTTCTGTGTGTGTAAGCTGTGCATTGCTGTAGTGAAATACCCAACAGAAAAAATTTAGAGGACAAAGATTTATTGATGCCTCATGGTTTGGAGGATTGAAGTCCAGAGTGGAAGTAAGGCATGGCAGGGCCTGAAGTGCAAAACCTCTTCACATCAGGGCATCAAGAAGCAAAGAGACCAAGCAGAACTGGAGGTCTAGGTAAAACCTCTAAAAACCCACTCCCAGTGACCTACTTCTATAATCCAGGTCCCACCTCAAAAAGTCCTACAGACTCCATAAAGAGTACCACCACCTGGAAACCAACATTTAAACACATGACCTTTGAGGGACATTGTAGATTTAAACCATGACATTAACTAACAAAAAGGACCAAAAACATTGAAGGAGCAAGCCATGTGGGTAGCTGAGAAATCATTCTACACAAAGACAATAAAAAGTACAAACACTCTAAGGATGGATTATGTTTCTTGCTTCTTTTCTTCGGCTCTTTTGACCTTGCCACCATTTTTCCTTATCCCAATTGAAGTAATTCCTTAAATCATTGAAATTAAAAGATTTTATATTATTTTTTTTAGTTTTGAAAATTCAGTAGAGTTGAGGGAAAAGTCATGACTTTAATTCTACAAATACACCCACATATATACATATATATGTCTCTTAGGTACTCAGCTCTTTTGTTTCTTAAGAATGTTTTCTTTTATATTAAAAGTATATATATATATATATGTATGTATATGTGTGTATATGTATATGTATATATGTATATATATGTGTGTGTATACATATATATACACATATATATGTGTATATATACACACACACACACACACACACACACACACACACACACATATATATATATATATATATATATATATATATATATATATAGTTTGGAAGACAAAAGACTTTTTTCTAAACATTGAAAAGTTTTACATTACTTCCACCACATTCTTGTATATAGTATTCACAAATCATTACCCTATACAATTATTTTCTCTTCAATAATAGTATCATATTCAGCCATACTAATGAATAACATTTTAGACCTCTTTTAGCCCACCTTTTACTCATGAAGTAATGAAATTTAAAAATATTAAAAAGTGTTGACTCTGAAGACTTTCTATTCAGGAGAGAGAGCAATCCAGTTAAATCCTTGGTCATTTGCATGATCCAGATATTTGGATCATGTAGACAAGTCCTTACCACACCTTTCTTTTTTGCTTCCCTCTTTCTCAGTGACCTAAATAAACTGTGGAAGGAAAAAGAAGGAGATTCCCTGAGTGACAGAATATCTCACTTGGGATAATTGAATTTCATTTTTATTTGAGTGACTTCCTATAGATCTCTTCTGACTTCATTTGCCATTAAACACTGTAGTTTTGTATTGCTGCTGTCACAAATTACTATGAAGTTACCATCTTAAAACAACACAAAATTATTATTCTGTAGTTCTGGATTGGGGCTGGAGTTTAGTTCAGTGGGTAGAGTGCCATGCTGCACTCTCCAAGGATCTGGGTTCTATCCCCAGCACAGCAAAAATGGGAGAAGGGCATTGGTAATCCACTCCCAAAGTAATCCTGGACTAATCAGCCATTGAAAACCCTACATAGGGTCTCTGTGATTCAGACCCAACTTGAAGGCACCTAACAACAGGAAGAAATCTACCATATCAGGCCAAACCCTTTGCATGTTATTCTCTCCCTGATTCTCTCTCTTCTGCTTCCGTCTTTCATTTATAAAGACACCATGCCTATATGGATCTTTTTCCTTCAATAATCCAGGATAGTGTCTCTATTTTGAGGTAGATTCGCTGGTGATCCTAGTTCTGTCTATAATCTTAATCCTCCTCTGCTGTGTATGACAACATATTCACAAATTCCAGGGATCAGGATGTGGACACTTAAAAGAGAACATTTTTCCACCTACCATGTTGTTGTTGTTGTTGTTAGGTGATGTCAATTCAGGTCCAACTCATAGTGACCCTATGTACAACAGAACAAAATACTCTGATTCTGTGCCAGGCACATGGTTGTTTTTATGGTAAGCCCACTGTTCTAGCCACTGTGTCAATCCATCTAGTTGAGGGTCTTCCTTTTTTTCGTTGATTTTCCACTCTCCCAGTCCTTCTCCAGGAATTTGCCTACTACAGACACATTGATTGAAGTACTATTTGATACAATAAAATGATATGATTATTTTGCAATATGATATGTATTTGAGTTAGCCATAAAAGGCTGAGGAATGATTCTTTTATTAAAGAGTTTTCTTAGTTAATCCACTTGGTATTACTTAATTGAAGTTTTTGTTCTTCCTAAAGTCATTCTGTGGCTTTTGGGCAGACATTCCTCAAAAACATATTTCTTTCAGTATGCTTTCTTTCTTCAAAGACATTGCATAATTTTTAGTAGCAATAGAGCTGCTAGATTCTTGGCTATAACTGAATTGCTTGATCATGAAAGCCAAGTGTTCACTCCTTGATTTTTGCATCCTACTTAATCAAGAAATCAAATCTTACCATAAGTAATGTGTGATCTTTAAATAAAAGGAACTAACTTGTCTTAGTTTCTATATTCTGTATTACTGTTTCTTTCTGGAATGCTAGGAAATTATGATTATTTTAACAGGCCCTAGAAATACTCTTTTGCAAAAATGACACTGAAACAATTGGCCCTAGAAATAGTCTTTTGCAAAAATCACACTAAAACAAAAAGGTTTTAAGCCTAAAGAACCCATAAAATATTAAATATGAATTTCCTAAGAAGTATAAAACAACTAAGCTGTACTTGTGTCTGGATTTTGACTTTTATTATTTGATTGCTGAAAGATAGGCTATAGAAAACTATGTGTGCTTTGAAGATGCTCTTAGCTTTGTTTTCTTAAAAATAAGTCATTTTTAAAAATATCCTACCCTTGTGCTGACCTAATATTCATCACACTTGACTTAAAATAAACTAGCATTTATAGGACAAAGGGGAGGACAGAAATCAATATCTGTCTTAAGTCTAAATCATCAAAGAGATTCTATACCAATGATAAGAAAGGAGAACATAAAGGGCTTTCTTACTTTTAATCAAGTCTGTTTTAAATAAACAGTGACATGGATTGAAACATGAAACTTGATTTTCAGAACTTAGAAGAGGTCAGATAACAGCATTGTATCTCCATAAATACTATTGATTTTTCAACTGCTGAATAAGTTTGAAATGAACAAAATCTTTTTGCTTAGCCTAATCATATTTATCAATTTGTCCCACGTTTACTTTAAATTCCTCAGCTGATAGAAAACATGAATATTTTCAAAGAATTCCAACAGTGGCATTTATGAAGCAAATATAATGAAATGAAATACATTATCATGCCACTATTTCTCAAACATACTATTTATATTAATAACTTTTTATTAATTTCACTTCAGAGGCCTCATGAAGGAAACACATAAACATTTTACAGATGATAAACTTAAAACCTCTTAAAAGGGCCTTAAAGTACAAAGAGTTGTAGGTCAATTGACAGTAGGGATGTTTCTCTGTAATCTTAAAAATTGTCTAGAAGCTACTCTCAAAGCTGGAATTTACCTTTGAACTATTGTCCCATCAGTGACCAATTTGACATGCATTTATTTATTCTAGATACTAGGGAGGCATTTAAGAAAAATAAAAGCATTCCCATTTTTAAAAGTTCAAAGTACAACAGTGAAAGAATGATGAAAACAAACAATTACATAGGAATCTTAGCAATAATATAATGGAAAGGGAAGTTCAGAGCAGAGGCAACTCAGAAGAGCATATGGCAGCATTTAAATTCTACACAGTTCAAGTTAAAACACACAGCCAAATGGAGTGGCACACAACTATAATCCCAATGACTTGGAAGGCTGAGGCAGGAGAATTGCAAATTTGAGGCAGCCTGCAAAACTTAGTAAGACCATGTTTAAAAAAGAAAAAAAAAAGAAAGAAAGAAAAAGAAAACTACACTGGGAATAATTTTTCTCTCACTCCTCAAGAAGTAGTTATGCCATATACTTCCGTCTGAACACATTATTTTCCATCTTTAATTTATACTTGACCAGCAGTATCAAGGTATAATACTGAGAACTTAAATCTATATTAATCTGAGAAGGTGAATCCTAGCTGATCACATTGAGTGATGTATTTTCAGGATGGTTCCATTGAAGGTATTTTTTAAAAATACTATGGTATAAGGCCAGGCCTGTTGGGGTGCTGGCCTGTAATCTCAGCTACTCAGGAGGCTGAAGAAGTAGAACTGCAAGTTCAACATCTGCCTGAGCTATAGAGGGAATTCAAGGCCAGACTGAGCACTTTAGGAAAACTCTGTCTCAAAATAAAAAATAAAAGTGCTGCAGATATCGTACAGAGGGAGAGCACTTGCCTAGCATGCATGAGGCCCTAGGTTCAGTCTGTTATACCCAAAATAAACCAAAACCAAAACCAAAAGTCTACAATATGATAAAAATCTCAATAATCAAATACATACCTTCTTAAAAAGTATTGTCTAATTTTACATAGATAAATGGTCCTTTGGAATGTGACTTTGTATGAGCCTCAGGCCTGTAACTAAAGGAGGCCATCAAGAAGATGAACTGGACTTCAGGGAATGGGTGTTTATGAAAAAAATCAGATGGCACCAACCAACTATTAAAAGGCTTGTATACTCCAAGGTACAGTGACTTGAGGATTAAAAGAGGAAGACATGGGTTGGTAAAGACAAATTAACATTGTAAATGACAAATTGGAAAAAGGAATTTGCTTTATCTTCATATTTCAGCCATTTACTTCAGAGGAGACTGAACTTAAGCATGGCCTTTGGTAGAACATTGTGCACTTAAAATCGCTTTTAATTTTATTCAGAGGCAGTGTGTAGAGATGAGAACATGGCTCCTAGAGGAGCCACTCACATTGTAGAGTTCACTCCAGAGGACACTTTTCGAGAAGGTAGCAGTAAGGTATCATGTGCCAGGATATTGCTTCACTTTAGCAAAGGTGCTGTACTGAGAAAGTGATGCCTATTTCTGTTTTGCTCATAGGCTCCTGGGCTATCCTATAAAACAATCTCATAGCATTCAATTAAATGCTACAAGAAAATTTTCCTTTTACTGTTTTTGCTTTGATGTCAAGTAGATAAAAACTTGAAAAATAGATCGGAAGATAAAGTAGACAGTTCAGTCTTGAAAAGTACACATATCAGAGAAGAGTTTATCTTAGTACCAAGGTGAATGTGGTCATTGAAATGTTTCCAACTGTTAATGTGGCATTCACAGTAGAATAATAAAGAGAAAAAAATATTTAAAGGAAAGAAATGAAGTTAAAATATATTCATTGGATGATAATGGTGCATAAACTTTTAGGAAAAGAGTAATTCAAGGTTCTTGTAAGTCTTATAAAATTCCATTACTGAATAGTGCTCAAAACATAGTTTATGTTTAAATAAATATTACTATCATTTTGTGTTATAAATATATGCATATATGTGAAGCCCTACATAATGTATTCATCTCTTATTGATTTATAATAATAAATGCATTGAATATTTTAGAACTTATAAAGTTCTACAACAGGGAAATAATTAATAAAGTCAGCATTTGGTATTATTTTGCTTTACCACATCCCTTTCCTTTCAGGATCCATCTAGCTATATCTTATGCAAGGAATGATGTGTGGAAAATCTGTTGTAAAATACTTTTTTCATGATACTCAATATACAAGTACATTAAGAGGTTTCTTATGCCTATCCCCTATTGACATCATTTTCTTGTTTATCTATTTAAAGGGTTAAACCTAAGAAAACACAAGGAATACAACTGGAAGAAAATTGACTTGAGGGATAGGGAGAAACCTGTCATTTTATTTTAATCATTTTGGACTATTCTCCAACTTTACTTTTAAAAGCTAGGTTAAAGAACTTCCACTTAATTAACTGACACTGCTGATCTGAATTAATGACAAGATCCCTAGCACCTGTTTCCAGCTTTCTCCAGGGAGCCTGTGCAAGGTAGAGGGCAGCTTGAGAGTCTCAGTAGGGCAACTGAATCCAGGAGGTAGTGGAAAGGCTAATTTCTACTATAAGACCTTCATTAGTCATCTGTTGAACGTCAGTTACTGAAAGGGAACTATTGCTTTAGCAAACAGAAAATACCATTCCTTAAATAAATCTGCTCAAATGTGCATGACTTAAGGTTCCCTTTGACAAAGAACACACTTAGGATTACAGATACTTCTGTCATGTCGAGTAGTAATGACATAAATGTGAAGGCCAGTGAATTTTTGCCTAAAAAATCACTTTGTGAAAAATTAACTAGGAGGAAACCAGGGTTGCTTAACATTTATTTCTTGACTATTAATATAACAAAGACCAATTCTGACACTGCTTCTCTTTTTTATTATAATTAATTTCATGGATGGAGAGGAAACATTCTCTATTTTCACTTTCCTTTAATTTGTCCATAGACAAAGGGCTGATTCTTTGCTCATTTGGAAGAACTGAAAAAGTAACTAAAGATCAAAAAAAATTCAATTGCTATATGAAAGTTAAGAATAAATCTTGACTACATCTCAATTTCAAGGGTGAAACAATGAGAGAGACAGAATGATTTATTTTCTTAGACTCTCCTATAGTAAGAGCTCATTGGATTTGTTTCCACAACCTACATATTTTTTTTCTAAAAATAAAATAAAATAAAATAAAGTATTGATAGGTAGAGCTGCTAGAGAAAAAGAAGTCATTAACAGTAAACTTTTGAGAAACCAGTATAGATTTAGCTGTTTAAAGATTATTTACCTTTATTATACACAGATTTTTAAAACTTCAACAACAGTTAAATTGACCCAAAATAATTCTTTTCATTTATAAACTCATAAGAGAAAATAATGTTAAAAAGCTAATAAAATGCCAAGAAACATGTAAGTCTTAGTAGAATAAGATAATGTATAGCAATTTTAATTATTGCTGGAAACAACTTGTGCCAAATTATTTTAAGATTTCAATATTTAAGTAATTTTAACCGTAATGTTAATTTATCTTTGGTCACTGGTAGTATGTAAAATTAGATATTTTAATAAATCATTCCATGCTAAAATAATTACCATACATAAAGTTAACATACCAGTAGTTCAGTTTACACTGTATTGCTGGACTGCTTATAAGTGGTAAGAAAAATAGGGGTTTATAATCCAAATATGCATTTCAGTTTTACTACATATTAGCCATAAGGCTCCATAAATGTTGTGGGTTGATAAGTGTTGCCAGGAGTGGTGTAATGGATGCATAATGGAAAAAGCCAATGCTGTATTATTCTGTACCCCATCATCATTTACTTAATAAAAGGAGATGAATTAAAAAAAATAAATGATGGAATAAATAGTGAATAATAATAAATATTTTCATAAAAATTGACTTTAAAAATAGATAAATGGCTAATGATAGTGTTAGGTGCTGTCGAGTTGGTGTCTGATTCATAGCGACCCTATATACTACAGACAAAACACTATTGTCAGTGCTTCTCTGCTATTCATAGGGTTTTCAATGGCTGATCATTTTATTGGAAGAGGGTTGCAGAGTCCCTCTCTCAAGCCCACAGCACCTGATGTTCCCACACGATCTCCCATCTAAGTACTAACCAAGCCATACCCTGCTTAGCTTCCAAGATCTGACAGGATTGGACAGCACAGTGGTATGGCTGGAAAAAAAATTTAAGGGCAATAAAAATAGATCTCTTAAGTCTCCTGACATAAAATAAAAGTCAAACTCACAATATCAAAACAGAGCAGTGAACAGGAGTTTCTGTAGAAGTTAGTTTCTCTCAAGGGCTCCTATATTACCAAGTTGCAAGCTTGTGGAGGAAAAGGAGCAAGGCTAAACTGGCTGTGCCAAGACTGAGCAGGGAACCCTGAGAGAGGTCAGAGAAAATTCCTTTAGTGGCATTGCCTGGTCCTTGCAAGGCAAATGCACATGTATTTCTGTGAGGAGCCATCCCTAGGTAGGCTTCTAGGGCTACTACTGGTTAAAACAATGACCAATACCCAAGGAAATTTCACCATCACTAAGACTAAGCAAATCAAATCATATAAAGCCCTTACTCCCCTGAGATTAAGATTTGAAAATTTGCATGTATAAAATATAAAATCATTATACCAGCAGTGCCAAAAAATATATGCACATTGTAATAGATGTTATCTATGTATTACTTTCTGAAGTTGAATTTAATTGAATTATAGTTGCAGTATGTAGTATGACATTCACTCAAAAGATAGCATTAATCAAATGAATGCTAGTGCCACAATGTGATGGGTAGGACAGTCAAAATAGCTTAAAATAAGTGTTGTTTGAGGAGCTCAAGACCATTATGAAGTGATATTTGAAAGTCTATAACTTTGTGGGAGTACAATTACAACAGAGGCATGAATATGCAAAGAACCTCCAACACATCTAACAATTGCACATTGTGGTAAGTTTAAGACACATGGTACTGTGCATGATGTGCAGAAGGGAAGATCTGGGAGGCATCACACAGCAACAAGTGCAGCTACTTCTACTATGGTGTTTGAACAGTTTAAACACTTGCCATGGAAATCTACCGAACAATGTACACGTGAGACAGGAGTTAGTAGAACAAGTATATGACATATTCTTAAAATAACAAAATGGAAAATTTTTGTCCCAAAATATGTATATACTTTTTGGCACACTTTGTATATGAGATACTTAAAAACAGGAATCGCAAATAAAAATTAAATGATATTTCCAACAGTACAAATCAAATTTGAAAAAACAAAGCCACAAGGAAATGTTCTAAATAAATTATATTACATAGAAGAAGAGAGATAAAACTAAATGGATGGAATAACAGATCAGACAGCCGGATTATCTGGAAAGTAGAGCAGAAGTGATAAAAAAGAAGTACTGAGAAACACTATGAAAAAAAGAAGAGTTTAAAGTGACACATATATTTCTAATATACTTCTAAACATGGTGCCAAAGGTATAGAATGTATAAAATGAAGAAGTGGTAAATTTGAAGAAAAAATACTAGATAATTAACTTCAATTTGTGAAGAGCAATAATCCATAAATATTATATCAAAAGTAGAATGAATAAAATAAAATCCACACCAGAAATAATTAAGTGAAACAGAATGTCAATGCAAGGAGATGACCTGAGTAAGTTCTAGAAAGAAAGATCAATTTTAAAAGAAGTACAATTAAATAGTAGATTTTCAAAAAGTATATAGAAGCCACTAAAATAGTAGTTTCATCATAAGAAAAATCACTTTTATCACTGATAAAGTAAAAGAAAAATTTAGACAAACACAAAACTAAATCTTACCAAAAACAACTGACTTAAGAAATTTCTAAAGTTTACTCTCAAGGCAAAACAAAATACTTGTAGGATAAAAAGCTGAGATTCAAGATGAAATGGTGAGTAAAGAAATATGTAAGTCTGTAAATCTAAACAAGTGATCACATAAAATAATAGTGATAATGGTTCTCAACCTGTAGGGCTTTCAAAAGCAGAACACAAATAAAAAAATGTCAGACAATCCTAACATGTAAGTTGAAAGTAAGTTGAAACTCTTTTAGTCATGTTGTGGAAGAGTTTTAATAAACTTAGTCTTTCCTGAGTTAAGTGTGGTTGGCAAATAAATTTTAAAAATATATGTACAGATGAGAAGTAAAATTAAGCAATCAATTTAAAAGAAGCAATAAGAATTCATAGAAATAAAAACAAAATATAATCATAGAGATGAATCATATGTTTCATGAATTATAATTAATGTAAATTTTCTATAATAGTTACATTTCACTGCTAATAAATAGTTCTAGCTAAAGAGGAGTTCTAGCATATAGAAGAATGTCATACTGAAAGATATGCAACAGTGATAGAAAAAAGGAAATAGGATGGCTAGAAATGGCTAGCGTGCCAAGGTGGCATCATAATACCACATAGACTATTTTCTGTTTGCAAGAGGAAAAATACAACTTAATATAAAAGAGATCAGTCTGACATTCTCCTAAAGTGGAGGTGCCTAAAGATGGGCCACAAACTTTACATCTCCTGATGGGAAGCAATTCAAAGTTTTAAACATTAGTTATAATAAATTTTTGCCAAAACAGTTGGACATAAATCTAATGAAGATTTTAGATCTTAACATCCAGAGCAAAGAAGGCATAGAGCTACATCCTCAGAAAGTTGCTGTTGTTTGTTGCCATCCAGTTACGTCCAACTCATAGCAACACTATATGCAGCAGAATAAAACACTCCCCAATTCTGTGCCGGGCAAATGATCTTAATTATGTTTAAGCCCATTGTTGCAGACACTGTGTCAGTCCATCTGGTGGAGGGTTTTCCTCTTTTGTGTTGACCTGCCATTCTCCCAAACATGATGTCTTTCTCTAGCAATTGATCTCTCCTGAATACATGTCCAAATTATGTAAGACGCAGTTTGGCCATTCTTGCTTCCAAGAAGCACTCTGGTTGCACTTCTAGGACAGATCTATTGGTTCTTTTGGCAGTCCATGGTATATTCAATAGACATCTCCAGCACCACAATTCAAAAGCATCAATTCTTCTCCCATCTCCCTTGTTCAATGTCCAGCTTTCACAATCATATGATGCGACAGAAAATACTATGGCATGAGTCAGGCACAGCTTCATCTTCAATGTGACATCTTTACTTTTCAATAATTTGAAGAGATCTTTTGCCACAGATTTTTCCCTAAGCAATGCATAATTTGATTTCTTGACTACTGTTTCCATGGGTGTTGATTATAGGGCCACATAAAGCAAAATCTTGGACAACCTCAATCTTTTCTCCATTTATTGTGAAGTTGTATACTGACCCAGTCATAAGGATTTTTGTTTTGTTGATGTTTAGTCACAATCCATACTGAAGGCTATGATCTTTGATCTTCGCCAGGAAACATTTTAAATCCTCTTCACTTTCAGCAAGCAGAGTTGTGCCATCTACATAATGCAGGTTGTTGAGTCTTCCTCCAATCCTGATGCAGTGTTCTTCCTCATAAAATCCATCTTCATGGATTATTTGCCCAGCATATAAAGTGAAGATAAAAAGTGAAAGGATATAGACCTGATACACACCTTCTCAACTTTAAACAAGTTAGTGATTCCTTGTTCTATTCGAACAACTGCCTCCTAGATCACGTCCGGATTCCTCATGAGTACAATTATGTGGTCTGGTATTCCCATTTTTCAAAGTGTTATCCATAATTTGTTATGATCCACTCAGTCAAATGCCTTTGCATAGTCAATAAAATATAGATAGACATTTTTCCGATATTCTCTGATTTTGGCTAATATCCACCTGACATCAGTAATGATGTCTTTGGTTCCCTACCCTCTTTTGAAACCAGATTGATTTTCTGGCAGTTCCATGTCTACATACTGCTCACATGTCCATCACTTTGCCACACTGTGGGGTTTGCATGTTGCAATGAGGCTGAAAGCTATGCCACCAGTATCTCAAATACCAGCAGGGTCACCCAAGGTGGGCAGGTTCCAGCTGGGCTTCCAGACTAAGGCAGACTAGAGAGTAGGCACTGGTGAAGCACCCCCAAAACAACTAGCCATTGAAAACTATATGAATAGCAAAGGAAAACTGTCAGATATAATGCCGGAAAATGAACCCCCCAGTTGGAAGACACTCAAAAGACTACTGAGGAAGAGTTGCCTCCTCCAAGTAGAGTCTACCATGATGATGGAAATGGAGTAAAGCCCCAGGGTGCTCAACTTGCTGATATGGCATTACTCAAAATGAGGAGAAACAACTGTAAACATCCATTAATAATTAGAACATGGAATGTACATAGTATGAATCTAGGAAAATTAGAAATTGTTAAAAAGAGATGGAGCACATAAACATTGACATTTTAGGCATCATTGAGCTAAAATGGACTAGCATGGGCCATTTTGAGTCAGATAATCTTATGGTCTACTATGCTGGGAATCGCAAACTGAAGAGAAATGGGGTGATATTCATCATCAAAAAAAGCTATCTCAAGATCTGTCCTGAAATACAATGCTGTCAGTGATACAATAATATCCATATACCTACAAGGAAGGCTAATTAATATCACTATTATTCAAATTTATACACCTACCATTAATGCCACAAATGAAGAAAGGGAAGATTTCTACCAGCTTCTGCAATCTGAAATAGATCAAACCTCAGAAAGTATTAACTCCAAAATATGGGCCTTTGTACACACCAGGACACTGTTAAAATTTATTCGGCCAGTTAGTATCATGAAAATATTATGTTAGATTACAGAGTAATACTGCATATAACACATACTCCTGAACTTGACACTGAGTTAGATAAGAAATCAGGGAAATATGGCCATGAACTTGGCATAAGGTAACACAAAGAAATCATTCACTGTGTTCCTCTACATATCCCATCAGTGTGCCATACTGTGGAGGCTTGCATGTTGCTATGAGGCTGAAAGCTATGCTACTGGTATTTTAGATACCAGCAGGGTCACCCATGGTGGACAGGTTTCAACTGAGCTTCCAGACTGAGGCAGACTAGGGAGTATGACCTGGAAACCCATTCCTGAAACAGCTAGCCATTGAAAACCCTATGAAAAGCAAAGAAACACCATCAGATATAATGCTGGAAAATGAGTCCCCCAGCTTGGAAGGCACTCAAAGGGCTATTGAGGAAGTGTTGCCTCCTCAAATCAGAGTCTACCTTAATGACAGAAATAGAATTAAGGTCCCTAGACCTCCATTTGCTGATGTGGCATAACTCAAAATGAGGAGGAAAACTGTAGACATCATTAATAATTAGAACATGGGATGTATGTAGTATGATTCTAGGAAAATTGTTGTTGTTGTTGTTAGGTGCCGTCGAGTCGGTATCCAACTCATAGCGATCCTCTGTACAATGGGAAACACTATTGTCAGTGCTTCTGTGCTGTGCATAGGGTTTTCAATGGCAGATTGATTTTTGGGAGGGGGTTGCCAGGTCCTTCTCCCAACTAGGAAAATTAGAACTCATTAAAAGAGAAATGAGATGCATGACCATTGACATTCTAGGTATCAGTGAGCTAAAATGGACCAGCATGGGCCATTTTGAATCAGATAATCATATGGTCCACAATGCTGAGAATGACAAAGAGAAATGGAGTTTCATTCATATTCAAAAAAGACATCTCAAGATCTGTGCTGAAGTACAATGCTTTCAGTGATAGAATAATATCTATGCACCTATAAGGAAGGCCAGTTAACATGACTATTATTCATATTTATGCACCCATGACTAAGGTCACAAATGAAGATAAAGAAGACTTCTATCAGCTTCTACAATCTGAAGTAGAAGGAACATGCAATCAGAATATACTGATAATTACTGGTGACTGGAATACAAAAACTGGAAACAAAGAAAGCTCAGTAGTCAGAAAATATGGCCTTGGTGATAGACACAATGCTAGAGATCGAATGATAGAATTTGGTCAAACCAATGACCTTTTCATAGCAAATACATTTTTTTTGCAACATAAATGATGACTATACACATGAACTTCACCAGATGGAACATGTAGAAACAAAATCAACTACATTTGTGGAAAGAGATAATGAAAAGATCAATATCAAATGTCAGAAGGAGACCAGGTGCTGATTGTGTGTGAGACCATCAACTACTCATATGTAAGTTTAAACTGAAACTGAGGAAAACTAGAACAAGTGTATGAGAGCCAAGGAATGAACTTGAGTATATCCCACCTGGGTATAGAGACCACATCAAGAACAGGCTTAATGCATTAGACATGAATGATAGAAGACCAAGCAAGTTGTGGCATGACATCAAAGATATCATTCATGCAGAAAGCAAAACTTTATTTTAAAAAAAAAAAAAACAGGACAAAACAGGAAGACCAAATTACATGTCAATAGAGACTGTGAAACTTTCTCCTGAATGTCAAACAGCTAAAGTAAAAGGAAGACATGATGAAGTTAAGGAAGTATACAGAAGATTTCAAAAGACAGCTTGAGAAGACAAAACTAAATATTTTAATGACATGTGCAAAGAGCTGGAGACAGAAAACCAAAAGGGAAGAACATGCTCTGTTTTTCTCATACTTCAGGAATTGAAGAAAAAATTCAAGACCTGAGTGCCAATAGTGAAAGATTCTACAGGGAAAATATTAAACAATGGAAGAAACATCAAAAGAAGGTAGAAGAAATACACAGAGTCATTACACAAAAACAAATTGGTGGATGATCAACTATTTCAAGAGGATGCATATGACGAGGAACCAATGGTACTGAAGGAAAAAGTGGCAACTGCCCTGAAGTAATTGATGAAACACAAGATTCCAGGAATTGATGGACTACCAATTGAGATGTTTCAACAAATACATGAAGCACTGGAGGTATTAACATGTTTATGCCAGGATATTTGGCAAACAGCTACCTGGCCCACTGACTGGAAGTGATCCATATTTGTGCCTATTCCCAAGAAAGGGGATCCAAATGAATGTGGAAACTATCAAATGATATCATTAATATCACACAAAAGCAAAATTTTATTAAAGATCATTCAAAAGTGACTATAGCAGTATATAGACAGGAAACTGGAGGAAAATCAAGCTGGCCTCAGCACAGGGCAGGGAACCATGGCCATCAGTGCTGATATCACGAGGATATTAGCTGACAGCAGAGAATATCAGAAAGATGTCTATGTTTTGTTGGCTATGCAAAGACATTTGACTGTGTGGATCATAAGAAATTATGGATAACACTGTGAAGAATGGTAATACAAGTGCACCTATTTGTAATCATGAGGAATCTGTACATGAACCAGGAAGAAACTGATCGAATAGAATAAGAAAATACTGCCTGGTTTAAATTTGAGAAAAGTGTGCATCAGGGCTGTGTACTTTCACCACATCTCTTCAGTTTCTATGCTGAGCAAATAGCCCAAGTAGGTGGGCTTTATGAAGAAGAACATGAACTTGTGTTAGTTCACTTAAAATAATTTTCTCTAAAGAGAAACAACACATGTTCTCACTCATATGAGAGAGCTGACTCAAAATTACAAGCAGGAAAAATCCTACTCAAAAGTCAGATCACATTAAAAGGGGGGGAGGGAAGATAAGAATGAGGTCAATATAAATAGACTGGAAATCGCATGTAATTGTTCTAACAAGATAGAAACAAAGACCACTACAGGAAAAGTTTCTATCTTAAACAGAAATGGAACCCAAGGACATATAGAAAAATACTATATAGTAAAAGATAGAGGAGACTTGGATGGGAAACTTAGATGGGAAGGGGAGGAGGGGGGAAACATAGAGGAGGGTAAGGGGTAACCTATATGAATAATGCTTATCAAATTGCATATATGAAAATTGTCACAATGAAAAGCATGTCAAAATGAATCGCATTATGATGTACATTAAAAATTTCTAATAAAAAATAAATTAAAAAAAAAAGAAGAACATGGCATTAGGATGTGAGGAAGACTCATTAACAACCTGTGTTATGCAGATGACACAACTTTGCCTGCTGAAAATGAAGAAGACTTGAAACATTTTCTGATAAAAATCAAGGAACATAGCCTTCAGTATGGATTGAAACTCAACATCAAAAAAATAAATCCTTACAACTGAGTCAGTCTGCAGCTACACAATAAATGGAGAAAAGATAGAGGTTGTCGATGAGTTTGCCTTACTTAGTTCTACAATTAACACCCATGGAAGCAACAGTCAAGAAACCAAAAGACGCATTGCTTTGGGAAAATCTGTGGTAAAAGATCTCTTTAAAGTATTAAAAAGTAAAAATGTCACATTGAAGACGACAGTGTGCCTGACTCATGCCATGGTATTTTCAGTCGCATCATATTGTTGTGAAAGCTGGACATTGGACAACAGTGACAGGAGAAGAATTGATGCTTTTGATTTATGGTGCTGAGATGAATATTGAACATATAATAGACTGCTAACAAAGAACCAACAGATTTGTCCTAGAAGAAGTGCAACCAGAGTGCTCCTTGGAAGCAAGGATAGCTAGATTGCATCTTATGTGTTTTGGGCATGGTTTTATGAGAGACCAATCCCTGGAGAAAGATATCATGTTTGGGAGAGTGGCAGGTCAGTGAAAAACAGGAAAACCCTCCACTAGATGGATTGACACTGTGTCTGCAACAATAGGCTTAAACATAAATAAGATTGTGTGCCTGGCACAGAATTGGGGAGTGTTTAGTTCTGCTGCCATAGGGTCACTATGACTCAATGGCACCTAACAACAGTATTCACTATGTCATATAGTTACAGAAGGGAGGAGAGGAAAGAGAGAGAGTTTTTCTCTAAAGAAACTGACTAGTGATTGTGGTTATTGTTATTAGGTGCTATTGAGGTGGATATGATTCTTAGCAACCCTTATAGTGTTTTCAATGTCTGTTTTGGAACTGTCTTTTTTTGGGAGGAGGCGGGGAATGGACTGCCACATCCGTCTCACATTTTTGTGGTACTGGGCATAGAATCTGGGTCCTCAGAAATTGTGGAGCAGTGGTCTACCAAATGAACTAAACCTCAGCCCTGACTAGTGATTGTTGAGAGTGACAAATATGGTTTTTGGATGGCAGGCAGCCAGACCTGAGTCTAAAATTTGCAGGGTAGGCCAGCAAGGCTGGAACCAAACTAGGATTTCCATGTTGCACTCTTCAGGCAGAATTTCCTCTCATTCAAGAAATACATCTTTGCAATCAGGTGTGATGGCACATGCCTGTAATCCCAGTGGCTCAGGAGGCAGAGGCAGGTGGATCGCAAGTTAGAGACCAGAGGCAGCCTGCGTAACTTAGCAAGACCCTGTCTCAAAAAAAGTAAAAAAAAAAAAAGGGGGGGGGCTGGGGGTGTAGCTCAGTGGTCCAGCACTTGCAAAGCATGCAAGGGCGAGACCCTGGGTTCAACCCCCAGTACCGCAAAAAGAAAAAGGAAAGAAGAAAGAAAGAGAGAGGGGAGAGAGAGAGAGAGAGAGAGAGAGAGAGAGAGAGAGAGAGAGAGAGAGAGAAAGGAAGAAAGAGAAGGAAAGAAAAAAGAAAGAAATCAATCAATCTTTGCTCTTATGTCCTTCCACTGACTGACTGGATAAGGCCCTTCCTCATTATAGAGAATGAGAGTGGTATGCTTTGAACTTTAATTATCCCCTAAAAGTCATGTCATTTTTTTACCATCTAGTGGCATTGTCCTGGGAGGTTATGGAACTTTGGAAGGCTGGCCCTTTGGTGGAAGTATTTCCCTGGGGGTGGGCCTTTCGAGATAAAGACTCCTGAACTTGCAGCCCTTGTCTCTTTCTGTTCTTGGTCTGCCATGTCATAAGGTCAACTACACAGGCCCCACTATCATTGTGGACTGATTCTCCAACTGTGAGCTCCTGGTAAACTTCCTCTCCCTTGTTTGTTTGAGTTGGTTTTTCTGTTACAGCAACAGCTATGACAACTGTTTTATACAGGGAGTAATCTATTTTTACATGAAGTCCACTGATTGCAAATGTTAATCACATCATTAAAATACCTTTCCAACAACATTTAGACTAATGTTTCACTAAGCAGCTATGCACTATAGCTTTGCGTAGTTGACACAAAATATTAATGACCTGGATCATTTGTGGTTCATAAATGTGATGATTGAATTCTCATACCTCTCTGTGAGATATATCTCCCTCAAACCTTGTTACAATGTCAGCATATTACCTAGGAGAGGAAATAAAGAGAAGAGAGAAGAGAGAGAGAGAGAGAGAGAGAGGAGAGAGAGAGGAAAGGTAGGAAGGAAGGAAGGAAGGAAGGAAGGAAGGAAGGAAAGAAAAAAAGAAAGAAGGAAAAAGTGAAAGGAAGGAAGGAAGGCAAGAAGGAAGCAAGCTAGCCAATGATCACTTGTGTTTTCTCAGTCTGCTTGATCTACTATAAGAGTATACCATGAATGGGGGGTTTATAAACAGCACATATATATATATATATATATATATATATATATATATTTCACACAATTTTAGTGGCTGAATGTCTAAAATCAGAAATCCAGCATGGTCAGTTCTTGGTGAGGACCGTCTTTGGGTTTCAGACTGTTACCTTCTCCTTGTATCTTCACACAATGGGAAGAGGATGGAAGAGCTCTTTGGGGTCTTTTATAGGAATACTAGTCCCATTTATGAAGGCCTCATCCTCAATACCTGCCAAAGGCCCCACCTTCTAATACCATCAACTGGTGGTTGGGATTTCAACATATGAATTTTGGGGGGACACAAACATAACATGTCTGAATTCTTTTCTTTAGTTTTAATATTTATTTATTGCTATGTAAGAAAATTTGTTTTGAGGTCCATATTAAAGAATTTAGTGGTGGTATAGGCTGTTTATAATCTTTTTAAGTGCTTCAGAAAAATGACTGAATGATTTTTTGAAAGACTGAATTTTCTGATTTGATTCACACCATCCTAGCTACATGCTACTTATGTCATATATAAGTATATTGCATGAAAATGTTCAAAGTGAAGAATTAACAAGTTATATTAGGTAAATACCAATCTAAAAAGAAAGCAGGGTTAACTACATTAATATTGGAATAAATATACATTAACTTAACAAGTATTATTATATACAGAAAAAGTCACTTTGTGCAAAGGATTTGATGTACTAAGATTATAACATTCTAAACTTGCAAGTACCTGGGAAAATCTTAATATATACAAAGCAAAAATTAAAAAAAAACTACAAAATGAAATTGACAAATTCATTAACCAGTAAGAAGATTCTAATACATATCTTATGAACATTGATAAATTAACCACAGCAAAAATTAGTAAAGATATGGATGAGACAACCAATTATAAGTTTGATTTATTGAACACAAAATTTCCACCACAAGAAATATTTTTCTCATTGTTTTGTTCAAGCCAAGGTTTCTATTAGAATTTTATTATATATATTGAAAGGTATTTTTGGATCTTACGCTACTGTTCAGTTATATGATGATTTGAAATATTGCTGGGCTTTTATTTTAAAGGTTTAAAAATTATTCCATATTAAAATAGATTTTTCATGTTCTCTCTTAGGAATTAAGCTTCACAAAGGAGTTCATTTTATAAAATGGTTTCATATTTTTATTAGAATTTTGGAAGGAATATTTTAAGACAAACATTTTTTGAAGGTTTTAAATCTTACTTTGTTTCAATTTCGTTTTTGTTACTTATCCCTTCTGTAAAAATAGGTATTAGGTTGTAATATTAGCCCCTGATAACTGAAAATTACTCATTTGAACCTCAGTTTAAATGTCTAAATTATTTTAAATCTCAATTGAGGCATAAAACAGCAACTAGGCAAGAGTCTTCAGAGTATATAGACATGTCCCAGATCTTTGATCCCAGGAGAAATTAATAAAACTCAAGACTCCATTAATCTTAAGGATCTTACAAAATTACAAATTTTCAAAAAAATGGGTTTATATGATTAAATGGTTTTCTCTCTATTTTGTGGTAATATTTAATTCTTTCATTCAGTAAAGATCAGACTGGGTATTGAAATATTGATAATAAGAATTCTAATTACTTCAACTCTTTCACATGCTTCCCTGTGAATAGAAATATCTTGATGTGGCTGTATGTTTTCCCATGGGACAAACATTACTACTGGACTGTCTTTTATTCATCTTGATTCTAAGGATCACTTTACCGTTTAGAACTGCAGTGTTAAAGAATATATTTAAATTTCCATGAGGAAGCCATGTGTGTGTGTGCATGAGTAAATATATGTACTTGAAAACACCTTATGAAGAAAAAACACTAGTGGGTTTCCTTTGTTTATTAAAAATATAGTTTCCTTACATTATGATTCTGGTAAATATAAAACATATCCCATCTATGGCAATGTTGACTCCTGGGAGATTTTATATATATATATATATATATATTTATATTATATATAATATATATTTATATATTATATATAATATATGTAATATATTATATATTATATATATAATTTATATATATTATATATAATTTTAATTTGTCATTTTTATTGAAAGCTTTGTGGTTTCTTCTGCTTTGATATATATTTTTTCTTATCTAAACTATATACTTCCTTAATGTCTGAGGGAGTAAAATACAAATATCATTCACTGACTTTTACTTCTGCTCCGGGTATTGGAAAAGACTTCAATAAGAAATTGTGTGTTTGCTGGGTGTGGTGGCACCTGCTTGTAATCCCAGTGGCTTGGGAGGAGGAGGCGGGAAGATCGCAAGTTCAAGACCAGAGGCAGTCTGCGTAATTTAGTAAGACCCTGTCTCAAAAAGTAAAAAAATGGACTGCAGGTGCAGCTCAGTGGTCCAACACTTGCAGAGTGTGCAGGTGTGAGGCCCTGGGTTCAACCCCCAGGACCGCAAAAAAAAAAAAAAAAAAAAAGAAAGAAAAAAGGAATTGTGTGTCTGAAGTATTCAAAGAATATGACAGTATTTCCAGGTGAATCACATTCTCTTGGGACCTATTAGTCTTTTCCAAATATTCTAAATTTCAATTAACTTTTATTTATCTAATTTTTAGTGTCACTAAGTACTACAACTTTAGTATAACATTTGAATTCAAGAGTGGTGCCAACAATGTAACTCAAGGTTTATCTTCAGAATTGCAGCTATTCAACATAGTAAGCATACTCCTAGTGCTAATATTATAAACAACAATGTAGTCATTGTGATTTTCTGTAATTTTTAGTATATAGTCTCCTAGTATCTTAACAAATGATAAGAATAAAAGAAGCCTGAAATCAGAGATATTACACAACTATGTTAGATGGTATTTTTATTCATGAAAACACTGTCACTGTCTTTATACAAAGGAAGATGACACAAAAGGGGGAGTATGAGCAGTGTAGTAACTTTTCAAGAATGTTAGGAGGAGAATATTTTGAAATTTTTCTAGTGAGTAGAAGGGAGAGTTAAGAAGATTGTGCTAATTTTTGCTCTTTAAATGCCATCTAACTTTCCCTAGGTTCACTTATAAATCATTCTAACCAAAGTAAATGCTTTATGTAGTCCAAACTCAAGCAAAGGAGGCATTTCTCCTGCTGACATTTTACTTCCCTTGTTGTTAGGTGCCATCAAGTCAGGTCCAGCTTATAGAGACCCTACCAGAACAGATGAAAGAAACAGTACTTCTCTGCTATTTGTAGGGTTTTTAATGGTGGATTATTTCAGGAGTTGGCTGCCAGGTCCTTCTATCCAACCTGCAGCACCTGGTATTACCAGGTGTTCTCCTATCCAAAGACAAACCAGGCTGACCCTGCTTAGCTTCTGATATCAGATACCAGGGTGCTATGGCTGCAGACACTACTTCCTTTAGTCAAAGCTAATAAGGTGGTGAAGCCAGAGATATATCTTAAAATGTGTTAGCATAATTATGAAGGATAAATAATCACTCTTCCATATCAGTAAGACTTCAAGAGGTTTCAAAGCCTGAAAATGGAATGTAGACATTTTTGCTTCTAATTGAGAGCTGTCTATGTTATTATGATTCACATGGCTTTTACATATGTTTCAAATATTGAGGACAAAGAATATAACTTTGCTCTATTTATTATATCTATACATCTCTCTTTATTATTCCTTTAAAATGAGTCTCTTAATACAATAAAGTAAGGCCAAAGTCATAAAAATATAAATTTTATATCTCTATGTTTCAAGGATTAAATGGAGAGGTGATTTGCAGTGACTTTTAATTAAATATAAATTATTCTTTACGTTATTTATGTCAAACAAAGCAATACAAATTTCAAATAACTAAAGCCTAATACAATACAAAACGATCACTCTCACAGGATATCTCACAGGATAAATTTTGAATTTTTTTGTAAGGTAGTTGAGAATTCTTAAGCTCAAAATGATTATTTCATAATAATCCATGTTTATCATTGAACACTTCTGCTATGTTACTGGATGTTCTTTTTAAAAAATAAATCCTGAATTTCGAGCAATTCAGTGGACTGAGCTAACTCATATTAGCAAATGCACAACTATCTGGGAATATTTTAGGGAAATATTATATGAAATAGGGTATTTTTGATAAGAAAACTTTATAACAATGAATTGAAAAGATGAATGAAAATTGAAATGACAAGCTAAATTGATACTGTGGAAGCCTCTGGGAATTTTAGACCTAGATATAGTCTTGCTTGAGGCTGGAACTGAAGCTATGCAGGAGCTTTGGTCTGTAGTCTCATGAGAAAGGGAAATGAAATGAATAAGGAAATTTGAGGAATTCATAGTACAATGTGTGATTTAGCATAAGTAGTTGGACTAAAGTGGTAGCAATCCATAGTACTATTGTTATTTATACAGCATTGATTTCCATGTAATAATATTTTATTTAAAATTTGCCTTTATATTTAGATATAAGATTAGATAGACCCATCTGTATGTAATGTTTTTAAATGGGAGATTATGCTAGTTCTATATATTTATGTATAAAGATTTTTTAATTCCTCAAAATATTGCTATAAATAATTTGGGGAGATCAGTATGTTTGTTCCCATTTTTTTGAATAATGCACTACAAACTATTAACTGTGATTTCCTCCTAAGTAGGGACACACATGTTCAAGGAAAAATAGAGTTGTGCTTTATAAACATTCTTCTTATTTATTTCGTGGCACTGAGGTTGAACCCAGAGTCTTATGCATTTTGGGTTCTACCACTGAGCTGTACAATAAACAAATTTTTAAGTTTTTTTCTTGAGGCAGGGTCTCATTAAGTTACACAGGTTGCCTCTGACCTTGATATTACAAATTTCTTGCTTCTGCCTCCCCACTTGCTCAGATTACAGGAGTGCACCACTACCTAGCTAATTCTTTATATCCGCAGGAAAATAATGTATTCATTTATGTTTGTATTTTATAAATAAAACAACAAAAAATGACATAATATTTCATATATTCAAATCACTGCTTATAAAAACATCTTTTTTTGTTTCTTTCCTAGTATTTTACAAACTTGAAAGTACCATTAACGGTAGAAATATAATTTTTCTATGTAGTAAAGAAATGTAAAATCAAAATTAACTGAAGAAAATTAAGCAACTTTTGGTAAATAAATTCAGTCTGGGAATACAGGCAGTGGGGTTAAGGAGGGTTTTTTTTTTTTTTTTTTTTTGATTGTGACAGAGTGGAGTCTTTAAGATAGAGTACAAAATATCCAAAGTAAGATATATGAGATATTCAGTTTGTGATTTTACTTATCTCCTTTGAAAACATGATTATATACAAGTAGTTAAAAAACATAAGTATTGTTTTATGAAGTTCAAGTCATTAACTAAAAAAATCTGAATATCGTGATTGAGTGACTGCTATATGGAATGGGAATGGAGAAAGCCAGAACTGCTGTGTGAGCCTCTGTTGTATGGAAATGCTGCTTATGTGAGGTGACCCTCAAATTGTTGTTGTTGTTGTTGTTAGGTGTCGTCTAGATGAGTCCAGCTCATAGCAACCCTATGTACAGCAGATCGAAACACTTGCCAATTCTGTGCCAGGCAAACCATCTTATTTATGTTTAAGTCCATTGTTGCAGACACTGTGTCAATCCATCTGGTGAAGGGTTTTCCTCTTTTGCGTTGACCTGCCACTCTCCCAAACATGATGTCCTTCTCCAGGGATTGTTCTCTCCTGACTACATGTCCGAAATACGTAAGACACAGTTTGGCCATTCTTGCTTCCAAGGAGCACTCTGGTTGTACTTCTTCTAGGACAGATTTGTTGGTTCTTTTGGCAGTCCATAGCATATTCAATAGACGTCTCCAGCACCACAATTCAAAAGCATCAATTCTTCTTCTGTCTCTCTTGTTCAATGTCCAGCTTTCACAACCATATGATGCCACTGAAAATACCACGGCATGAGTAAGATGCACCTTCGTCTTCAATGTGACATCTTTGCTTTTCAATACTCTAAAGGGATCTTTGCCACAGCTTTTCCTAGAGCAATGCATCTTTTGATTTCTTGGCTGGTGCTTCCATGCGTGTTGATTATAGAACCAAGCAAAGCAAAATCTTGGACAACCTCAATCTTTTCTCCATATATTGTGAAGTTTCACGCTGACCCAGTCGTAAGGATTCGTGTTTTGTTGATGCTTAGTTGTAACCCATATTGAAGGCTATGATCTTTGATCTTCATCAGTAAATGTTTTGAATCCTCTTCACTTTCAGCAAATAGAGTTGTGTCATCTGCATAACGCAGATTGTTAATGAGACTTCCTCCAATCTTGATGCCGCCTTCTTCCTCATAAAGTCCAGCTTCTCGGATTATTTGCTCAGCATTTAAATTGAAGAGACAGGATGAAAGTATACACTCCTGATGCACACCTTTCTCAACTTTAAACCTCTCAGTGTTTCCTTGTTCTATTCGAACAACTGCCTCCTGGTTCATGTACAGGTTTCTCATGAGTACAATTAGGTGTTCTGGTATTCCCATTTTCTGAAGTGTTATCCATAATTTGTCATGACCACACAATCACATGCCTTTGCATAGTCAATAAAACATAGACAGACATCTTTTTTATATTCTCTGCTTTCAGCTAATATCCACCTGACATCAGCAATGATGTCCCTGGTTCCCCACCCTCTTCTGAATCCCGCTTGATTTTCCAGTAATTCTCTGTCTATATACTGTTTGCACAATCAGTTGGATCCCCTTTTTTGGGAATAGGCACAAATATGGATCTCTTCCAGACAGTTGGCCAAGTAGCGGTTTTCCAAATCTGTTGGCATAAACATGTTAACACCTCCAGTGCTGCATCTGTTTGTTGAAACATCTCTATTGGTATCCCATCAATTCCTGGAGCCTTGTGTTTCACCAGTTCTTTCAAGGCAGCTT